>JACEGR010007717.1:0-45507 GCA_014170235.1 Listronotus bonariensis
TTTCGCAGGATCTTAATTTAATATTGGATTGGGGCGCCAAAAATCTCGTCCATTTTAATGCATTCAAAACACAATCATGTTCCTTTGTCGCGAAAAGAGTCATCAAATACTCATCCTCTACTTATGAGCGGCCAAGTTTTACAGAGCAAAGACACCTTCAATCTTGTGGGGCGTCACATTTGAAAGTAACCTCAACTGGCATAAAACATTGTATCTATAGCCACGGCAGCTTCAAAAAAGCTTGGATTTCTCTTCGAGCCAAAAAGTATTTTTCCCTTCTAATTTATACACTTTATATGTGTCCCAAATCCGACCTCCTTGGAATATTGTTCCCATATCTGGGGCATGGCGTCCCCCACAACCCTAAGCATTCTTGATTCTATTCAAAGAAGAGCTATTCGTCTCATTAATGATCCTTCACTTACAGAAAGGTTTCCTTCTCTTGCCCATCAGTCGGGCTGTGGGGGGATTTATCGCTTTTTTATAGGTACTTCCATGGCTTCTGCTCTGAAGAATTGTCCAGTATAGTCTCCTCCACTCACGGTTCCCCAACAGAGAAACTCGTGGTTCCGCGCGTATGCATCCCCATACGGTCCAACCGGACAGGCCCCCGAACTTCTCACTTTGTTCGTTCTTTTATCCCTAGGAGTTTCTAGATTGTGGAACCTGCTGCCCGCGGAGGTCTTTCTTCCCCTCCAAATCTTTCTAGTATTTAAGTCCCGTGTCAACTAAACTTTCCTCTTACTCTCGCTTAAGCACACCCACGGCAATGTTAGAGTAACTGGTCCTAACAATTTGTCCATTGTATTTATCTCTTTCTGGTTTAACGCAAGTTCCAATAAATATGTCTCTTGTCTTTCATCATGGCAGGCTATCGTAGATGGAGCAATCATCGCTTTGCCCTGGTTGCCAAGTTGTTTACTAATTTCTGCATGTAAACTTTAATGTCCTTTTTTGGCTCACATCTAATTAAGAGAAAGAAAATATACCATGAATCGAATATTTTTAACTTGACAACGTTGCCGCAGGCAGTCACGCCGAAATGTTAATCGATATTTGTGTTTGATATTTTTCAATGGCCGATTTAGTTTGGACAGTTTGTTTACATTTTCTGTGATTTATTGTGTGTTTCCGTGGTTTTTTACCTTTAATTGACTTTGAATATTGACTTTTATTAGTGATCACAGTGTATATATTAAATTTGTGCTTTTCAACAGATAATTTAAGGTAATATTGACATGGTTATCTGTAAGAAAATCTTTATAAAAACCAAATAAATGACATTTTTAATAAGGTGTGTGTAATTATTGAACTAAACCCCAATATTTTATATTAATAGGAAACAAAAACAAGTACCTAACATTTAAGGGCAAAAATAGCACAAGCTATATAATTTGAATTTGGCGGGCAAACGATAAAGTCGACTCACGCGCCATCTGCGTCTTACTCTCCTTGAAGACAGACAAGGAAGGCTCCAGCAGCTATCTCTCTCGGATAATTTATTTACAGGAGAAAAAGACTAAAAAGTTACATGTATTTTTTGCAGGTATATTGAATTGTACACGCATGTCTATAACTATTGTACTTCGGTTCATCAGCAAAAACAATGGCAGGGGCGCGTCCAACTCGACCACAAAGAGTAAAAAGAACCAGGTTGGTGGTGGCGCCCAATTAGTCGGCATGGAACTGTACAAGAGGCTCAAAGAGTTTTTGAAAAATTACTTGGTCAAGCTTTTGGAGGATGGGATTCACAGGATGGACGAAGACGTTCTTAAATTCTACACGGTTCAATGGGAGGACTATCAATTTTGTAGTAAGGTTCTCGATGGCGTCTGCGCTTACCTGAACCGGCACTGGGTGAAGAGGGAGTGTGAGGAGGGACGGAAATACGTATATGAAATTTATCAGTTGGCTTTGGTTACTTGGAGAGATAATTTGTTCAAGCAGCTTAACAAAGCGGTAGGTATATTTATTTATTTATTTATTAAGTATTCGAGATTCCCCATTTTTACAATGACTATTACAATTATTGAAAAAAATAACTACATTATTAAATTAAGCTACAATTAGGTAACTAACTAACAAATAACAAGGTACATGTAGGCAGATCAAAAATATTTATATACAAAATCACAAAAAGATCACAGCTACAAGTGGAGTACTAATTTATTAAGGAAACATATGATTGATCTTAGATTTAAATTGAGACAATGTGCTGTTAAAAACATCCACTCGTTGTACCAAAGGTGTTCAGCACACGAAGAGCTCTATCCATTGGTGAGTGTATTCCATAGTTTGTGGTATGAGGGCGGATATGGTATAAATTAAAATTCCGATGATTACGAGAGGGGACATTAAGTTGAACAAGTGATAGAAGGTCGGGACGGTCAATGAGACCATTAGATAGCTTAAACACAAAACAGAGATCATAAACTTGACGTCTATGCTGTAAAGTGTGTAGACTTAGTCTTCTCAGTAAATCAGAGCGGTGGTAATTCTCCATCCTTACTCCAGACTTGTATGCGGCAAACCGCAAAGAATTTGTTCCTGGACCCTCTCCAGCATATCAGAATGAACAGCATTATATATGCTGTTATAACAACTTTTATTTATGTATTTTGCAGGGCAAAGACACCTTCAATCTTGTGGGAGTCACATTTGAAAGTAACCTTAACTGGCACAAACACATTGTATCTATAGCCACGGCGGCTTTAAAAAGTTTGGATTTCTCTTTTGAGCCAAAAGTATTTTCCCCTTCTAATTTATACACTTTGTCTTTTGTATGTGTCCCAAATCCGACCTCCCTTGGATTATTGTTCTCATATCTGGGGCATGGCGCCCCCACAACACTTAGCTTTTTTGATTCCATTCAAAGAAGAGCTGTTCGCTTCATTAATGATCCTTTACTTACAGAAAGGCCCATCGTCGGGCTGTGGAGGATCTATCAGTTTTTTAGGTACTTCCATGGCCTCTACTCTGAAGAATTGTCCAGTATAATTCCTCCACTCATGGTTCCCAATTGAAAATGTCGTGGTGCCGCACGTATGCATCCCCATATGGTCCAACTGCAAGGCACTTTGTTTGTTCTTTTATCCCTAGAGTTTCGAGAATGTGGTACCTGCTGCCCACGGAGATCTTTTCTTCCCTTTCAAACCTTCAAGCATTTTCAGTCGCATGTTAACAAACTTTCTCTTACCTTGCTTAAGAGGATACAGTAGCACGTTAAATTAGCTAAAACGCGATTCGCTGCCGTTTTTTAAATATTTGTTTCAGAGAAAAGTTGTACATAGAAAAGTTTCTTTAAATGATCCAAAGATTATCGGAAAGTTAATTGATTTTTGGTAATGGTAATAATTAACACATTAAATTTCCCAAAATTACAAAACGGTAAAAATAACCAACTTTCCGATAATTTTGGATCATTTAAAGAAACTTTCCAATATACAACTTTTTTCTTATTTTAAATTATATGTCCAATTTATTTTAATTGCATTAAAGAACGTGCCAACTTTATTAAGATTCCAAATTTTCAAAATTTAATCTTTACTGGTTACCTAGATATGACAACAGCGCAACTTTATTAAAATTCACTGATCAATTAGATATACTAAAAACCCCCTAAAGCCCAAATTTTGTAAACACAGCTTTAGGAGTTTTAAAGATATTTAGGCCCTAAATTACTTTTTGCGGAAAGTGTAGTGTGTCATATCTCAACAACTAATCAGACAGAATTTTGAAAGTGTAGAAACTTATTACTAAATTTGATCCGTCCAATTTAATGCAAGTAAAAATAAATGGGGCATTCCATTTAAAAACTGAAATAAATATGTGTAGCACAAAACTGGAAAATCTGACAACAGTGCCGATATCACTATTTAATTTCACATGTCCAAAACACCTAGAATACCAAATTTGGTAAATGTTGCTTTAGCGGTTTTAAAAATATTTTATGTTTTACCCATCTATTATTGATCTGTAATACCTTAGAAACGGAATATGTTATGGTAGCAATAATACCTGCTACACATCTAGGGCATTATAAGCGGGCATTATGATAATGCCCGCTTATAATGCCCTAATGCGCTAATATGGAAATTTTATTGCTTATCCAATTTTATTTCTCTCACAATAAAGATCAAGTTTATACAAAAATAATTTTTCTTTAAACAATACTAAAAATTAAACTTTATTTCCAAAATAAAATTACAATTTTGAAATGTCCCGGAAAATGTAGCTGATCCCACTATAGAATGGTCGGTGTTTTTGTGATGGTAGCAGCGGTGGTAGCACTAACGCTATTTTGTATAGAAGAACAGTCCATTACCTTTATAACCAAGACTGTTCCTCTATCTTCAATGTCATCAATAGTCATTTTGACCAACTCATCTCGTCTTAAACCTCCAAAAACACCCATTACCAATATGACTTTGTGTACCAAGTAGATATCATCAGGAGCCTTCTTAATAAATTTTAATATTTGTTCTCCTTCCAAAACTTTAGACTTCTTCGGGACGTATCCTTTCGACTTAACTTTTAAAAAGATATGAGACGATGGTATTGCGAAATGTCTATATTTTCATAGACCATCAACGTAGACCTTAGGGTGGAATACTTGGTCCAGAGAGAGTTCGGACTGTATTTTTCCGACTAAAAATAATAAAGTTTGTTAAACATATGTATTAAAAATAAAATCAATAACTTACCAGTTCCTGAAAATATGCCATTAAAACGGTTTCGGTTATTTGAAGAATTGCGTTCGCATCTTTCCAAATACCAAATATGCCATACTCCCGATCATACTGTTGCCTTGATTTAACTGGCAAAAGATTTTCGGTCGCTTTTATGGCCTTTTCTCTTATATTTTGTGGAATTTCTTCCATTTTGAGCAAATCGTTAAATAAAAAATGCCAACTGACTAACTGATAGAAACATCAAAGTCAAACTTAACACCAGTCATTATCTACTTACGTATACAGGTACAGGTGCAACTTATTTTTTATATTGCGAATAAATAATGTAATTAGTCATTGAAAAACTCTCTTTTGGGTAAAACATAAAGCATTGTAGTGCACCACGAGCTTTACTGGACTATAATGCCCATCAGGTCGAAATCTAGCCCTCGGGTCAGGCCCTCGGCTATTTCGACCTTCAGGGCATTATAGTCCTAGTAACGCCCTTGATACATAAATAGCTATAAAAGTTGCGGTACTTTTACTAACCCAGTATGTGCTAAACGTTATTATAAATACGGTTATATGACAGCTATGGGGTAAACTGGAACCTTTTATCCCATCCATCACATCTAGAGGAAAAAAATTAAAATTTTGCTATCATCAGCTTTAAAAACTATCATACTTTTCATTTTGCAGGTAACCAATGCTGTATTGAAATTAATTGAAAAAGAACGTAATGGAGAGACAATAAACACCCGGCTGGTATCGGGCGTGATCAACTGCTACGTGGAATTGGGCCTTAACGAGGAGGAGCCGGGCGCCAAGGGACCGAATTTGAGTGTGTACAAAGAGAGTTTCGAGAATGTGTTTTTGGAGGACACTGAGCGATTTTACACGAGAGAGAGCAGCGCGTTTTTGGTCGAGAATCCTGTCACGGAGTACATGAAGAGGGTAAGAGAAGTAAAGTTTTTAATCTGTGGCTTGGTACCTTGCAATTGTTATTGGAGAAATCTTCAAGAATAGGTGGAGAGATTGTATTTTTCGCATTAATTAAGCTATATCATTATTACCAAATCATCAGATATTAAAAAAAATGTTTATGTTAGATTTATTATCAGTATATGTTTTGAAGGATAGAAAGAAATCTAACTTTTTTGTCAATCGTTGATAAAATCAATATACAGGGTGGCCCACCATATTCGACACGGTCTGTAGCTGGATAACCATGGGGTTTTTAAAAAGTAAATACTGAAACATATACAGGTCGGATAAGGCCACAGTATAAAATTATTTTACTCTATACAGGATGTCTCAAAAAAGTGTGACGTATCAAAGTTATATTTTTTAAATGAAACACCCTATATTTTATGACGGTTTTAGATTCTACATAAAAAATAATTTAAGTTTGTTAATAGAACCAAGTGTCTAATTTTATTCGTTTTTGTGATATTTGATTTTTTTAAAAATGCAGAGGTAAAATTAAATTGATTTTACTTTAACACTTTTAACACTTTAAACTTTAAAATATGTAACAAGATTAGAAAAAGTCTGCCATATCATACGTAGGTCAAATCAAGATCAAATATTGTACAGGGTGATCAAAAAATAATTTTAATTCTTCAGAAAATCAAATAGCCATATCTCTCTTATTTTAAATGGAACACCCTGCATTTTTTACGTCACATGATGATAAATAAAATGCTCTTTCAAATGGTGTATAGGTTGCCTATACCTATCTTTTGTGCTTTTTTATTAAAATCTGTTTTTACAAATTTTTAGTCCAAATGTTTATTTAAATTAAAGTTGGCTGTGACATAGCAGCTATTATTATTTTTCTTAAAAAAATAACAATGACCATTTATTGATTACTAGTGTTTTAGTCAGTTTAAAAGAAATTTCAATGATTTTAAATAAAAACCCTTCTTCTACAACAACAAGATGATCTAATACTGCTAGGATGTGAAAAAAATGGTTTACCTTAGTCTAGAGTTAATCCTGAAAAATATTCCAGGAGAAACCATCTGATAACCTTAATAGTTCCTTTAAAAAATTTGACAGTGATTATGGATAATGGAAAAAATGAGTTATAGGTCACAAAATGTCGTCATAACTGACCAGAGGCGTTAGTAGGATTGTTTGAAAACACAAGTTTTATCATTACCACATTCAGCTGAAATAAGTGTTATTGGAAGTAGCATTATAAGCAACTAATGAATTTTTTTCTGTGAATTTTAAAAATAGTGGCAGATAATACAATATTTTTTAATTTTGTGCTTTTTCCAACAATTTACATTTTGCAATAACGGCTTAGTAAATAGGCATAGCTATATCCCAGCCTACTTACATTTAAATAGACATTTGGAATAAATATATGTTAAAACGATATTTACTTAAAAAGTATAAAAGATAGGTATAGGTAACCTATACACCATTTGAAAAGAGCATTTGGTTTGTCATCATGTGGTGTAAAAAAATACAGGGTGTTTCATTTAAAATAAGAGAGATATTGCTATTTGACTTTCTAAAAAATTGAAATTATTTTTTGATCACCCTGTATAATCTATGATCTCTATATGACCTACGTATGATAAGGCAGACTTTTCCTAATCTTGTAACAAATTTTAAAGTTTAAGGAGTTTATATTGTTAAAATAAAATTAATTTAATTGCACCCCTGCATTTTGAAAAAAAAAATCAAATATCACAAAAACGAATAAAATTAGGCACTTGGTACTATTAACAAACTTAAATTATTTTTTTATGTAGAATTTAAAACCGTCATAAAATATAGGGTTAAAAAATATAACTTTGATACGTCACACTTTTTGAGACATCCTGTATAGAGTAAAATAATTTTATACTGTGGCCTTATCCGACCTGTATATGTTTCAGTATTTACTTTTTTAAAACCCCATGGTTATCCAGCTACAGACCGTGTCGAATATGGTGGGCCACCCTGTATGTTTTGAAGGATAAAAAAATCTAACTTTTTTGTCGATCGTTGATATAATTCATAAAGACAAGCCAATTTGCCAGAAATTGTTTATATAAAAGTTGCCAAATAAAGCAGTTACTTAAAATATTACAAATTTAAAAACTTTACAAAGAACCTGATGTTTTTACCCACTGTGGGTATAAAAACATGCAATTATTTGTTTTTTCTACTTGCTTGCGAAAAAGTTCACTTTTCCGCACGCCTTTTAGTTCGGAAAAGTACTTTTCCGCACTATATAGGACCTAAAACTGACATATATAAAGCCAGGCACTATACTTATTAAGGGAGTCCTTATCCTACCATGCATCTGCGCAAGCTCAGATGTCAAAATAAGGCCGGTATTATTAGTGTCTGGCCTTATTTCACTGTGCAATAATTCTATAATAAAGCAAATTTGAAGTTTAAAATCTAAATTATAGTTACTTAGAAGTAATACTATTTATTTTTTTTTAGGCTGAACAACGTCTCATGGAAGAACAGAGACGCGTGCAGGTCTACCTGCACGAAACCACCAGCGAACGTTTGGCGAAGACCTGCGAGCGAGTTCTTTATTCAGAAACACCTGGAATTGCTGCACTCCGAATTCAAGCAACTGCTTGACGCCGATAAGGACGACGATCTGGGAAGGATGTACAGTTTGGTGGCGAGAATTCCCGACGGTCTTGGTAAGAATTTTGTTTGAATTGAAACTTTACTGTGTTTCACTTTACCTTACTGATTTTTATCACGGGTTAAAAAGAAACAGGCACTTCTAGCAATCTCTGTATATCTTCTTGATATACAGATTCGCTAACGGAACTCAGGTCTAGGTTTTATAAAAAAGTATGAGAACAAATACATTTTTTATTGTATATCGAAGCAGGACAGAGAATTTCTAGGTAGTCGGGAAAATTCTTCGCCACTTTTCCTGGAAGGCCAAATACTTACCAAGCATGGTGTGTTCTTTGTTTTTGCTACCTCACATTGTTTCTTTTTCTTCACATCAACGCGACGTTCTCTCTTCCACAACTAATTCCATCCTCATAGTTTCGCCGACGATAGTACCCCTTCACTCCAGTTTTCAGGTTCCTAAACCCATTACTAAACCTGACTTGGAAAACAAACGCAGAGCGATGCAGATATCTTTCGCAGGATCTTAATTTAATATTGGATTGGGGCGCTAAAAATCTCGTCCATTTTAATGCATCCAAAACACAATCATGTTCTCTTGTCGCGAAAAAGAGTCATCAAATACTCATCCTCTACTTATGAGCGGCCAAGTTTTACAGAGCAAAGACACCTTTAATCTTGTGGGCGTCACATTTGAAAGTAACCTTAACTGGCATAAACACATTGTATCTATAGCCACGGCAGCTTCAAAAAGCTTGGATTTCTCTTTCGAGCCAAAAAGTATTTTTCCCCTTCTAATTTATACACTTTGTATATGTGTCCCAAATCCGACCTCCCTTGGAATATTGTTCTCATATCTAGGGCATGGCGTCCCCCACAACCCTAAGCATTCTTGATTCTATTCAAAGAAGAGCTATTCGTCTCATTAATGATCCTTCACTTACAGAAAGGCTTCCCCTCTCTTGCACATCGTCGGGCTGTGGGGATTTATCGCTTTTTTATAGGTACTTCCATGGCTTCTGCTCTGAAGAATTGTCCAGTATAGTTCCTCCACTTACGGTTCCCAACAGAGAAACCCGTGGTTCCGCGCGTATGCATCCCTATACGGTCCAACTGGACAGGCCCCGAACTTCCCACTTTGTTCGTTCTTTTATCCCTAGAGTTTCTTAGGGTTGTGAAACCTGCTGCCCGCGGAGGTCCTTTCCTTCCCCCAAATCTTCAAGTATTTAAGGGGGAAAGAAAAACCAAAAACAGTTTCATTAAATGCAACAAAGAAAACTAGGGTTATTTACTTGACAACCAAAAAAAAATGGTCTTCATGTCAGTAAAAGAAACTCAAAATGAATTTAACAAAAACTGTTTTCGTCTATTAATTCTTTTTTAGAATGACTATGCTTCTTACTTTTTATTTTATGGGGAGGGGGCAGGGATGGCGCCACTGATAATTATTTATTTATTTATTTATTAAGTATACGGGATTCCCCATTTTTACAATGACTATTACAATTATTGAAAAAAATAACTACAAAAATTAAATTAAGCTACAATTAGATAACTAACTAACAAATAACAGGTACATATAGGCAGATCAAAAATATTTATATACAAATCACAAAAAGATCACAGCTACAAGTAAAGTATTAATTTATTAAGGAACCAAATGATTGATGTTAGAGTTAAATTGAGACAATGTGCTGTTAAGAACATCCACTCGTGAACCAAAGGTGTTCAGCACACGAAGAGCTCTATCCATCCGTGAGTGCATTCCATAGTTTGTGGTATGAGGGCGGATATAATATAAATTAAAATTCCGAAGATTACGAGAGGGGACATTAAGTTGAACAAGTGATAGAAGGTCGGGACAGTCAATGAGACCATTAGATAGCTTAAACACAAAACAGAGATCATAAACTTGACGTCTATGCTGTAAAGTGCGTTGTAGACTTAGCTTTCTCAGTAAATCAGAGCGGTGGTAATTCTCCATCTTTACTCCAGACTTGTATGCGGCAAACCGAAAAAATTTGTTCTGGACCCTCTCCAGCATATCAGAATGAACAGCATATTGTGGTGACCATACCACAGTAGAATATTCTAAAATTGGCCTAACCAAGGAGCAGTACAAAAGTCTGGCGGTGGCAAGTGAGAATTCAGAGCAGCTTCTATGTACATACAAAACCAAGCATTCTCATACCCCTAAGACTAACCTTGTTAATAGTGCTCGCAAAGCTAAGATTTCCGCAAACCATTATTATTATATGTCATAAATTGTAAATATTTTTTTTCCAGGTGAACTGCGTGGATTGCTGGAACAACATATCGCTGCTCAGGGATTAGCTGCAATTGAGAAATGTGGAGAAGCCGCACATAATGTAAGTTTGGCATTGATTGCAACATTTTTACACAAGTCTGTTTTTTTTTTTTATTCTTAAGCCGAAGTCTTAGATACTGTCGGTATCAGATTTTTGGACGAGTGAATCATTATTCATCCATGCTGTACTAATTGTTCCCTGAATTTACCAGCATTATTTATGTTTTAGGATCCCAAAATATATGTCAACACCATATTGGAGGTTCACAAGAAATATAATGCATTGGTGCTGGTCGCCTTTGGTAATGACAGTGGATTTGTGGCTGCTCTCGATAAGGTAGGATGTTTGTTAGAGTGAGATGAAATAATTCAAAGAAAATACATTTTTCTACGACTGCTATGAAAAGTGTCTAAAACGCACGTCAAACAGGATCTGAAAATTAATAATTTCACATGATGTATGATGTCAACATCGTTAGTGTACGACAAGTAACCAGTCGAAAATATTTTATTTTCTGTCATTTAGTTTTTGACATAAGCGTGTGAAAACATTTCTCACGGCATATGAAAAATTTGCGCACGGTCCTATCAAAAGTTAAAAGTATAAAAATAATAAAAATTACATATTAATCCTTATTTTCTGCTGTCGTAGAAAAAGTATCGTGTGCAACACGTTTGAAACTGACTGCACACTCTTATGACTTGTAGCATTTGCTTATGGCTAATGCACAAACGTCATACTTATATGCAAAGAGTCTTTTCCCACGACAACATATGAAAATGACATAAAACACACTCCTTGTTCCTTTAGAAAACAAATATCACACGCGTGTTGAAATCTACTTTTCACACACTAGTGTTGAAAAGTACATATGACAGATGCTTAATTTCCGTTATAAAGATATTTACAGTATATTTTTAACAAACTAAAGGTTTTGGTTTCACACAACTGGAACAAGTCTCTTGAGTTTCTAGGTGAGTCCCAGATCGTTGCTCTTGATATATCTAAAGCTTTCGACCAAGTCTGGCATGACGCACTTCTTAATAAACTTCCCTCCTACGGTCTTCCAACTAAACTCTGCTCTTGGCTCTCCAGTTATCTTTCTAATCGACGTATATCAGTCATTGTTGATGGCCACTCTTCAAGCTTTCACGAAATTAATGCTGGAGTGCCTCAGGGTTCAGTACTAGCACCAACTTTGTTTCTTCTTCACATCAACGACCTTCTTTCTTCCACAACCAATCCCATTCATAGTTATGCTGACGATAGTACCCTTCACTCCACTTTTCAGGTTCCCAAACCAATCTCTCAACCCGACTTGGAAAGCAAACGCAGGGCGAGCATAATTTCTTTCAAAGAAATTCAACCAAATAATTTATTTTCTCCGAACACAATTCTGTTCTATTTTTAGATTTAATCTTTAACAGTTTTCTTTGTAAACGCCGTTTGTAAAAATCATCAAAGTTCTCAGAATTCTCTTTGTACTTTTCCGATCTCCAAGTAAAATGATCACTCCTACTTAAATATGGCTGATGCGCCGCGCCAATGGCGCGTAAGAAATGTCTCACAGCCCGATGGAGAGCGCACTCTCTATTGGCGGGCACATCACATGCTTTCGGTCTAGCGCGTAGAGGGCGGACTCGATTCCGGTTCCCCAAAGAGTAAGAACGAGTCGCACTGCAAGTTTCATCGACTACGCATCTCTTCGCGAAAAGTCGCTCTCGTCAATTTTCGGACGACTCATCTCTCGCGCAGCCAAGTCGCTCTTCAAGCATTCTCATTCTCGTCTATAAAAAAACTATTATTTAACTCACTGCACATTCTTATCCATGCATACCTGTGTAATCATCCTAATAATACTTTATTTTCCTTTTCTAGGCTTGTGGAAGATTCATAAACGCGAACGCAGTAACAAAATCGGCCAATTCTTCCTCTAGTAGATCCCCCGAACTGCTTGCCGGGCCATGTGCGATTTGTTGCTGAAGAAGAGCAACAAAAATGCAGAGGAGGCCGAACTAGAAGATACAGCAATTCAATCGTTGTAGAGTTAATTTGTTTCTTATCTCTATTATTATAATTTTTTTTCAGCAGTGTTCTCTTTTTACAAAAATTGCACTTTACAATTGTAACATGTATTTTTTGCTACAAGTGTCTTTGTTTGACCAATCTTTGATTGATATTGACATTTTCTAAAATCCTTTAATATATAACTGAAATATTTTCCATTTTTGTAGGTTATTTTAATATTTTTTGTCATTTTCTAGGATGGTTGTGTTTTTAAATATATTGAAGATAAAGACGTGTTTCAAAATTCTATAGTAAGGTAAGAAAACTTATCATTCTAAGCTTTATTGTTCTTGCCAACGTTTCGACATCTAGGAAGTCATCTTTAGGGAAGGCAGCACTTTTAGTGGCGTAATAAAGTGTAATTAAAACAAATACCCTACTTACAAGGACACCTAAGCGTGTAATGTATATTATATAGAGGTGTCCGGGAAAATGTGGGAAATCTCTCGCAAACGTATGGAACAGATGAAAATAACACGACAAGTTCCTATAAAATTTTTCCGTTTAAGCCCCCCTGCGGAGATATGATCCCCTAAAGGGGGCAGCTAGAAAATCGATTTTTCGTGAATAACTTTTAAAGCGCTCTGTATAATTTGATAATATTTTAGTACGATGCATACTAGTAAAGACCTCTTAAAATAGTGCCCTTGAAACTTATGTCGCTTCTTTAGTTTGCCAGGGACGGACTAGTTTTCGCACATTATTGATAATATTTTTTACGCCCTGTATGGTGAAGACACAAAAAATATGTTTTTGGGTAGTTTAAACCTTTTGCTAAAAAAGGTACTCTTGTTTGACATCGATAAAATGAGCCGTTTTCGAGTAAAAAATTATTTTAACAATACGAGTTTATTTTTGTTTAATAATACAAAAACAAACACAACAATACAAAACAAAACGGCTCATTTTATCGATGTCAAACAAGAGTACCTTTTTTAGCAAAGGGTTTAAACTGTTGTAAAATTTTCGAATAGCTATAGAGCCATTTTTTTAACCGACTTAAAATAGAAGGAGGTTATCAATTCGCCTGTATGTTTTTTTGTGTGTATGTTACACGATTACTCCGTCAATTGTGAACCGATTTTATTTTTTTTTATTTGAAAGATTGTGCACTTCCACAGTGGTCCCATAAAAAAACAAGTCAGGATCGCAAGAGAGAAAGGTACTAGACCCATTGTATTCTCTCTGCCGTACGTTGTTCGTGGGGCAAAGCTGCCTCTAGACGTTATATAGTCAAACATCAGGGGTGCATTTAAAATCGACAACCTTGGGGTAAAATTTACCCTTTTCCCTGAACTGAAAGAAAGACCACAGTAAAAAGCACAAGGACGTGTAATTTGATTAATAACATTGGGTGGGTCATGGTTAGGTAAATCCTTTTTTTATTTTTTTATTAAGAAATTAAAAAAAGATTTAACAAACCAGAACTAACCCTGACCCTCAATGTGACAGTTTTGCATGACCGTCTGTAAAGTTTAAAGCCAATCAAATTACACGTCCCTGTGCTTTTTAATGTAGTCTTTAAATAGGTAGAACTGGTAGTGTTTTTTAGTGTATGTTTACCGATTTAGTAGTAATAATAATAAATTAGAAAGCAAAAAATTAACTAAAAAGCGAAAAAATAAACAATTTAAAAATTAATAAAACTTACTAAAAAGTTAAAAGTAATAAATATCAAAAAAATAGTGAAGTCGGGTAATAACATATGTGCTAAACTACTAAATAACCAAAAAGCTTTTACCCGATTTCATTTTTTTCTAATTTATTTTGCTCTTCAAATGATTCCATTACCCTGATGATGATTGCCTAGATTATGAAACATTTTCCATATCATAATAGAGACATTTTGCACCCCTTATTTGCAATTCCGTTATGGTTAACGTTATTCTGAGACTGCGCAGTAACGCAAACATGATCCGTTATTGTTATTAACCATACCGGACTCCTTTAATTACGGATGAATACCGAAGAGCTTATCGTTATCGTTATCGTTATTGTTAAACTGCGTGGTTGCCGGATTGTAGAAATTTTAATATCAATTATTTAAAAGGTTGAAATTTTAATGCAGTATTATTTAAAATATCATTTATACATAGGCTCTAATTAGCGAAAAATTTATAGCAGTAATAAAAATCAAATAGTGTTAAGAAATTAAAACGGACTTGCACTTTTACGGATATTCTAAATCAGTAATTAATTTAGATGTTACAATCAGGCACACTTGCTTTTTATTCTACTACCAAACCTAACCTTACTTTTTGTTATACTGTATTGTTTGCATCTACTTTAAAAAACGAAATCAACAGAAGTGTTTGCATATATTTAAATATCAATTTATATCTTATGAAGAATAAAAGTAAATACGGATTTTTCGTTAACTTTAAAATCGGTGAACCATAGGCAAAAATAAGGTTATGTGTCGAAAGCGCAGGCGCAAGATAAAATTTCTTAAAAGTAGTAATCGTTATGTTTAATAAAGATAACCATAAGGAGGCCAAAAAATGTCTGTTATTTTAAGAGGTGCAAAATGTCTCTAATAATAGTAAATATCATGTACCTGCTCTGTAATTGGATTCTCTATTGAGCAGGTTTTTGTAAATTTATAAATGTAGAGTTTGTGAATTTATGAATAAAATGAATAAATAAATAAGAGAGCTACGGGATTGTTAGATAAAGATAATAAAGATATAAATAATATTTTGAGATATAGGTAAATAATGATGTTTTTTAGATGTTAGCAAAGAGATTAGTGCAACACATGTCGGCGAGCGACGACGCGGAGGCATCGATGATCTCCAAACTGAAACAGGCCTGCGGGTTCGAGTACACGTCAAAGTTGCAAAGGATGTTCCAGGACATCGGCGTCTCGAAGGACCTCAACGAGCAGTTTAGGAATCACATGTCTAATTCGAATGAATCTTTAGGTAAACTTTAAGCCATACGAGTATCGTTTTTAACCGTTTTATTTTTCGATAACGTATATATTTTTATTTACAGGTATAGATTTTAGTATTCAAGTATTATCTTCTGGTTCCTGGCCTTTTCAGCAATCTTTCACCTTCGGCTTGCCTTCAGAGGTAAGTTTGCTTGGTAATTGTCTAGAAAGTTGCGGCAATTCGATTTTGACGAATTTTGGTATACCAGAGTTTTTGGAAAAGTTTCGTTTACGAGATTTTCATCATCAAAGTTTGAAATCCAATTAATCTCATTTTTACTATATTCAACTTTTTATTTTTGAAAGTAGGTAATGAATAAACCCTAAAACTTGATATTATTTTTACATAATAATATTGCAATATATCACATTAAGCTTGTTGTTGTCACACCTTATATAAAAATGAATATTTGAGTTACGAACCCAAAAAAAATAGATTTCGTAATATTGCTGTTAATTTAATTTGCAGCATAATATTTATTTTTAGAAATTAAATAAATATTATGCTGCATGTCAATGAAAACCAATAAGAGCTGCATAAATAATATATTCGTATTCATTGCCAGACACCGAGCTCTTTTTATATTTCCATTTTTAGTTAAATATTTATGTATATTCAAGTCACTGCAGTGATTGAAATCACTGTTTAAAATCACGGTGATTTAGAATTCACGGTCGCCGTTTGACCGGTTACCGAAAAATCACCGTATTTTCCAACACTAGCCTAAGTCACCCTATAATATATTTATACTTGATTTTATTTTTAGTTGGAACGTAGCGTAAGTAGGTTTACAAATTTCTATGCCAGTCAGCATTCGGGCAGAAAACTGAACTGGCTGTACAATATGTCCAAAGGAGAACTGAACACAAATTGTTTTAAAAATAGGTAAATATCATTTTTTTATTTATGTCATTACGCATGGTTATATAGTTATTTTCCTAACCTAACAAGTGTGCAAAGTGATATTTTTCTGCACCCAACAGCAGACAGACAAGCGAAGCGAAGCGGAGTTCTTTTTTCTGTGAGTGCCTTAAGGTAGTACTATCGGTGTAAGAATTAATGTTCATAAATTATGAAACTTAGCATACTAGTACTTTATAATAAGAATATTAACCAGTTAAATTTTTTAAAGGTCTACAGAGAACTGAAAAAAGTTATAAATATCAGAGACAAGAATGAGACGAGCAACTATTTCTATTTTCTTTCTTGGTTTTGGTCCCTTCAGGTCCAATCCACCAGCTCTCCCCTTCCGGACTATGCTTTCCAGGGCTTTGTCGGCGGAAAATCTGGATAATCGAGCTCGTAGCTCCCAGAAATTCCAAAAAGAAAACAAACAATTCAACAATCGATGCAATGCATAAATTGTCGGCTGTCAAACCAAGATCTGCTACTGTTGTTGTTACGTATAACCTTCACTTTCACTACTGACAGTTCCCATGGCACGCCCATCCATTTCCCGCCATTTGAGAAATACCTCGTGTTCAGCAGCAAACAGGATGCCATCAGCTTATAGGAATCTTCGCTCACAGCGCTTAGATCCAGAAGAAAGATGCCGTCAATTTAGCGTGAATCTTTCCTTGATCCCCGAAGGTAAAAACGTCCGTACGGCACCTCTAACCGCCACTCCGGGAAGAACTTTGTAGTCCTCTACGCACGTCCGCACTGTCCGAGGTCAAACAAAGAGTCAAGAGACGAGGAACTAAATGTAAATAAATTATCCGAGAGAGAGATAGGCTGCTGGACCTTCCTTGTCTGGTCTTCAAGGAAGGTAAACGCAGATGGCGCGTGAGGTCGACTTTATCGTTTGCCCGCCAAATTCAAAATTATATAGCTGTGCTATTTTTGCCCTTAATGTTAGGTACTTGTTTTTGTTTCCTATTAATATAAAATATTGGGGTTTAGTTCAATAATTACACACACCTTATTAAAAATGTCATTTATTTGGTTTTTATAAAGATTTTTCTTACAGATAACCATGTCAATATTACCTTAAAATTATCTGTTGAAAAGCACAAATTTAATATATACACTGTGATCACTAATAAAAGTCAATATTCAAAGTCCAATTAAAGGTAAAAAACCACGAAACACACAATAAATCACAGAAAATGTAAACAAACTGTCCAAACAAATCGGCCATTGAACAATATCAAACACAAATATCGAATAACATTTCGGCGTGACTGCCTGCGGCAACGTTGTCAAGTTAAAAATATTCGATTCATGGTATATTTTCTTTCTCTTAATTAGATGCGAGCCAAAAAGGACATTAAAGTTTACATGCAGAAATTGTAAACAACTTGGCAACCAGGGCAAAGCGATGATTGCTCCATCTACGATAGCCTGCCATGATGAAAGACAAAGACATATTTATTGGAACTTGCGTTAAACCAGAAAGAGATAAATACAATGGACAAATTGTTAGGACCAGTTACTCGTCTCATTGTTGTCTCTGTAAATATTATAAAATAATTGCTTTTAACATTGATCCTTATGTAGAAAATCCCAGATTTTATTTTACTTCACAAGAAGCTGATGTTCAGATTTTAAGGAAAGTTGTAATAACGGAAAGAAAGAATTAATTCTGAACATTTTGGCTAATTAAAATCCGGACAACAGTATAGGTATAATTTTAAATACTATAGTTGCCCTAAAAAGCAATAATGTGTCTGCAAAAACTTATCAGGAACTTTCTTGCCTTATACAAATTTGTTGGTAAGGATTTAAAAAATTTCAAAATTGTTAGTGATGTTTTCTACCCCGCTTTATGCATTTTTGCTGAACAGACCAATGTAGCTTTTCAAGTTAACGTAAACATTTATTATTTAGAAATACTTGCAATACTTAAAATGAATTGAAAGCATGCGTGTTTAGTTATAAATATAAAAGCAATAATATAACGTATTACATAAGATGCGCTTTAAAATAACAAACGCTTTAAATTGGGCTTTCCACTATATTTACCCTAAAACCGCCATGGGTAAATAACTTTCAGAATATCTATATAAATAATATTTTTGGTGAACTTACCAGGATATTTATGCGCATTATATAGTTGATATATAGTCCTTGGGATTGCTTGGGGTAAATAATTGTTTTTGGTGCACTATACACACTATTCATATCAAATAAATCCATTTTAAAACACACTTAGTTAATTAGTAGTCCGTAAAATATATTTGTCCACTTACCGTAGAGGTACTACTTTTACTTTTAATAAAAAAACACTTATCCGGTCAATAGCGCACAACCAGGCTTTTTCTAATTTCATCGTTTATGGAGAAATTAAATGTTGTTTAATAACCCTCTGTTTTATTATAACTGGGGTAATTCATTTTGCAGCCGAAACGCAACACGTTCGTGGCATAATGTACGCCGTACGCAACAACTATACGCGCACATTTAAACGTAAAAACAACGAATAACATTTTGGCACTGATCCTTTTTTTTAAATATAACAATGAATTACTTATTTTTTTATATATAATAAATACACGCTACGATTTAACTTTTAAAAACAGAAAAAAAAACCTTTTAGGCAATCGTTTAAACTTGATTCGCAAAGACACCTTTAATCTTATTGGGCGTCACATTTGAAAGTAACCTTAACTGGCATAAACACGGTGTCATCTATAGCCACGTCCAGCCTCAAAAGCTTGAGTTCTCTCTTTCAGAGCCAAAAAGTATTTTCCTCCTCCTAATTTATATCACTTTATATGTGTCCCAAATCTGACCTCCATTGAGTATTGTTCTCATATCTGGAGGCGCTGGCGTCCCCCCACAACCCTAAGCATTCTTGATTCTATTCAAAGAAGAGCTATTCGTCTCATTAATGATCCTTCACTTACAGAAGGCTTCCCTCTCTTGCCCATCGTCGGGCCAGTGGGGATCTTTATCGCTCTTTTACAGGCACTTGGGCTATGGCCCCCGCCCTGAAGAACTGTCTCAGCATAGTTCCTGCACTCACGGTTCTCCAACAACAGAGAAACTCGTGGTTCCGCGCGTATGCATCCTATACGGTCCAATCCTGGACAGGCATCTGAACTTCCTCACTTTGTTCTGTTCTTTTATCCCTAGAGTTTCTAGATTGTGGAACCGGCTGCCACGCAGGTCTTTCCTTCCCCCAAATCTTCAAGTATTTAAGTCCCGTGTCAACAAACTCCCTCTTACCTCGCCAAGACACCCACGGTACGATTGGTATTTAGGCTTTTAGCCTTCACCGCACGCCAATGGTACATAAAAGTTTCACTATGCCAAATACTTTTTCTTTAATCACCAAAATTTGAAGAAAATCTCATCATTCATAACAGATATCAGGGTGTATTCGTGAATAGTATATCTCAACGTCAAATAGTCAGTGTGACGTTTATTTGTTGTTGTTGTAACAGCCAATTTTAATTTTTGCACACGGAAACGTGTGCTCAGTAAAAAAAATATGAATTCGCCATATTTACTACATTGATATCATTTAAAGTTTGCAATAATTCTGAGGGGTTATTTTGTTTGTTTGATATTATACCTTTAAATCACTTGTCTTAATTTAGATAAAATTATTTTTCAGGTATACGCTGCAACTAGTACCTTTCAAATGGCTGTGCTTCTTCAGTTTAACGTAGCGGACACGTGGACTGTTGCCCAATTAGAAGAAAATACACAAATTAAGCAGAGACTTTCTAATTCAAGGTAAGACCTATTGTTAATAGGCTTTAAAAATAGTTCCTGGACCATATCTTTGAAGAGCACCTGACAGGTTGACTCCTTTTGCTATTTCATTTCAAGCTCTGTGTGACACTCAGACACAAACATATGAATCACACACTGTAAACAAAATAAAAAACGTTTCTGTATTGCATTTGTTTATTAAAGGACCCGGGTGGCTGAGATCCAGAAACGCTAATATGCTTACGTGCTGTCGAAACCCGTAAAAATCGCGTCCGCGTCGTTGTTGCACCCTTCCATGTGCGGAGAGCCTAGCAGTTACTAAACCCGCCTAATCCGATGCCCAAAACATTCTATTCTATCATATTTTTTTCTTGGTTTTGGTTCTTTCAGGTCCAATCCACCAGTTCTCCCCCTTCCGGACTATGCTTTCCAGGGCTTCGTCGGCGGAAAATCTGGATAATCGAGCTCGTAGCTCCCAGAAATTCCAAAAGAAAACAAATAATTCAACAATCGATGCAATGCATAAATTGTCGGCTGTCAAACCAAGATCTGCTTTACTGGTGTTACGTATAACCTTCACTTTCACTACTGACAGTTCCCATGGCACGCCCATCTATTTCCCGCCATTTGAGAAATACCTCGTGTTCACCACCAAACAGGATACCATCAGCTTATAGGAATCTTCGCTCACAGCGCTTAGATCCAGAAGAAAGATGCCGTCAATTTAGCGTGAATCTTTCCTTGATCCCCGAAGGTAAAAAACGTCCGTACGGCACCTCAAGCCGCCACCCCGGGAAGAACTTTGTAGTCCTCTACGCACGTCCGCTCTGTCGGAGGTCAAACAAAGAGTCCTCCATGCCCAAAACATGCCAACAGGCCTTATGGTTTCATGACGTACACTTACGATTTTGGTACGATGTTTAAACATTGTGGTAAACTTGTCCAACAGATAACGCGTTCCATGATCAGACACTCGATAGAGTTGACGTTGACAGGCTGGGCGAACGTAACTGGATGGATATTGCCATCCTAAAAGACCTTGGCAGGTGACTCACTAATCATGAAGTGAATTTATGACTCGTTGTTTGACCTCCGGACAGTGCGGACGTGCGTGAGAGGACTAGTCCCCCAGAGTGACGCTATCTGGATACCCCGCCTTCGAGGATCGAGGAAGATTCACGCTAAATGACCATCTTCTGGATCTAAGCGCTGTGAACGAAGATTCCTATGAGCTGATGGTATCCTGGCTGGTGGTGAACACGGTATTTCTTAAATGGCGGAAATAAATGGGCTGCATAGCGCGTCAGTAGTGAGTGGAGTTATACATGTAACACCAGTGGCAGATGCATTGGTTGACAACCGGCATTGTGCATCACAGTCGTTGAGCGTTTGTTTGAATCTTTCAACGAGAACTCTGGGCCGCTGACTCGGCATCGATCACTCCGCCGCCAGTCCCAAGCATAGGCCGGAAGGAAGAGTAGTTGAGGACCTGAAGATGACAAAACCAGAGGAAAAAAATAGAGCCAGAGATAGAAGTGAATTTTATTACTGGACTAGAGGAACTGAAGTTTTTATTCACCTTTGTGCCTGGAAATTTAACAATGTTGTTTTTATTTGTAGGTGATTCAGAATTTTGCTCAAGAGCCAAAACTACTCACTTGTGATGAAGAGAGGAAAACGTGCTACCGGCAACTCGACGGTGTCTCAATTTAGGATTTAAAGTAAGTTTTTTTGGAGAAATCTTATGATGAAATTCTCATTCTCTTATACTTTCAGTAGATTTTTTGTGGTATAATAATAATAATAATAAAAGTCTTTATTAAGAGTATAAAATTTACAATTCCTAAAGAGGCAGAAGTCTAGCTAATTAGCATCAGCTACTCAACACTTAGCCCTTGTAAGATAGAATTAACCTAAATATCACATAACAATTAGACAATAAATTTACAATTACATTGGTATTAATATCAAATATATAAATGTATATAAATATTACAATATACTAAATACACAATTATTTACCTAACCTCTCGCTGATGACACTGTTTGTTAGAAGTTAATTTTACTTTTTCTTATATATATGTATATTTATTTATTTATTTATTTTTAGTAAAACTTCGTGTTAATATAAATATACCAATGAAAACAGAACTTAAGATGGAACAAGAAACTACACACAAGCGCATTGAGGAGGGACCGAAAGCTCCTAATTCAAGCGGCAATAGTACGGATTATGAAAATGCGAAGAGGTATGTATGAGATATGACCACTGATCTCGATGGATAGCTAATACTTGTTACCTGCGCTATTCATCTGTTCGTGACCCCTCACTTGGAAGGCTTCAAAGCGCTGCCAGTAATGCTGGAGTCCCTCGGGAGGGCTCAGTTCTGGCGCAACATTGTTCTTCTTACATCCTTTGACCTTCTCTCGTCCACAACTAGATTCCATTGATAGTTTCGCCGACGATAGTACCCTTCACTCAGTTTTCAGGTTCTAAACCATCACTAAACCTGACTTGGAAAAGAAACGCAACGCGATGCGAGATCTCTCTTTCGCGGGATCTTAATTTAATATGTGGATTGGGGCGCCAAAATCTCTCGTCCATTTTAATGCATCCAAAACACAGTCATGTTCCTTGTCGCGAAAGAGTCATCAAATACTCATCCTCTACTTATGAGCGGTCCAAGTTTTACAGAGCAAAGACACCTTCAATCTTGTGGGCGTCACATTTGAAAGTAACCTTAACTGGCATAAACACATTGTATCTATAGTCACGGCAGCTTCAAAAAGCTTGGATTTCTCTTTCGAGCCAAAAGTATTTTTCCGCTTCTAATTTATACACTTTATATGTGTCCCAAATCCGACCTCCCTTGGAATATTGTTCTCATATCTGGGGCATGGCGTCCCCCACAACCTAAGCATTCTTGATTCTATTCAAGAAGAGCTATTCGTCTCATTAATGATCCTTCACTTACAGAAGGCTTCCCTCTCTTGCCCATCGTCCGGGCTGTGGGGGATTTATCGCTTTTTATAGGTACTTCCATGGCTTCTGCTCTGAAGAATTGTCCAGTATAGTTCCTCCACTCACGGTTCCCAACAGAGAAACTCGTGGTTCCGCGCGTATGCATCCTATACGGTCCAACTGGACAGGCCCCGAACTTCTCACTTTGTTCGTTCTTTTATCCCTAGAGTTTCTAGATTGTGGAACCTGCTGCCCGCGAGAGGTCTTTCCTTAGTCCCCAAATATTCAAGTATTTAAGTGCCGTGTCAACAAACTTCCTCTTACCTCGCTTAAGACACCCACGGTACGTTAGTATTTAGGCTTTTAGCCTTCGTGGTTTGTCCAAAGATAAAAAAACCTGCGCGAAACAAAAGTTACAATTCATGGGCGAAAAAATGAGTTTGTGCGCAAGCAAATCGAAGAGAACGCGCCTGGCGCCAAACGAAGTATCGTATCGCCGCTTTTCCGTTTAAAGGACATTGAGTCAGTACCGTATTTAAATTAATTTTAAAAAATACAGCTAGGTTCTTTTGTTTATATTAGAAGAGATATTATCACAGCCTTCTTAAACTCTGAGCCGTGAAGTAAGAAAGGCAACGTTGCAAACTACACTGTACAGTAGGAATATTGAAATGAGTTCCTAACAGATTACATGTTAAATATAATTAATATATTAAGTGTTTTAAACAAAATATGGTATTATTTTTTTAGGATATTTTAGACACATAGGTATAATTTTAAATACTATAGTTGCCCTTAAAAGCAATAATGTGTCTGCAAAACTTATTAGGAACTTTTCTGCCTTATACAAATTTGTTGGTAAGGATTTCAAAAATTTCAAATTGTTATGATGTTTTCTACCCCGCTTTATGCATAAAGCTTAAAAGATTAATTATTTAGTAATATTTGCAATACTTAAAATGAATTGAAAGCATGTGTGTTTAGTTATAAATATAAAAGCTTAATAATATAGGTATTACATAGGATGCGCTTTAAAATAACAAACGCTTTAAATTAGGTTTTCTACTATATTTACCCTAAAACCGCCTTAGGTAAATAACTTTCAGAATATCTATATAAATAATATTTTTTGGTGAACTTTACCAGGATATTTATGCGCATTATATAGTTGATATAGTCCTTAGGATATCGCTTGGGATAAACAATTGTTTTTGGTGCACTATACACACTATTCATATGAAATAAAACCAATTTTTTTAAACACACTTAGTTAATTAGTAGCCCGTAAAATATATTTGTCCATTTACCGTATAGGTACTACTTTTACTTTTAATAAAAAAAAACACTTATCCGGTCAATAGCGCACAACCAGGCTTTTCTAATTTCATCGTTTATGGGGAAATTAAATGTTGTTTGATAACCCTCTGTTTTAATATAACTGGGGTAATTCGTTTTGCAGCCCGAAACGCAACACGTTCGTGGCATAATGTACGCCGTACGCAACAACTATACGCGTACATTTAAACGTAAAAACAACGAATAACATCTTGGCACTGGTCCTATTTTTTAAATATAACAATGAATTACTTATTTTTTTATATATAATAAATATACGCTACGATTTAACTTTTAAAAACAGAAAAAACCTTTTAAGCAATCGTTTAAACTTGTTTCTGTTTACTTCTAAACATTACTTGACATTCCTACTGTGCTGTGTTGCCAGGTTTCTCCTTCACGGCTTAGAGTTTTAGAAGGCTGTGCTAATATTCAACATGTGATTTTCTTGATTCATAAATATACATTTTAATATTCACATTGCAACCATCATGTCGGATTAATGAACGTCCTTTTTCCTCCATAGGTTCATCAGCATCAACAATTAGTGGCAGAAGTACTAAATCAACTCTCGTCGAGGTTTAAACCCAGGGTGCAGACTATTAAGGTTAGTTTTTCAATACTTGCGTTAGTAAATTTGTTTTATTCAATTAAATTTATATGTAACTGTTAAAATGTAGAATATTTTTTTTTTTGTATTTCAGAAATGTATAGATATACTCATCGAAAAAGAATACTTAGAGCGGACAGAGGGTCAGAAAGACGAGTACAAGTACTTGGCATGATGGGGCATCCCAGTGCGGCGCCTAAAATTAATTTATTTTTTGACTCTGATGTAACGTTTTGTTTTTTTTTAAATTAAACTCCTTCAAAGTTTGTAGAAACGCGACTAAGTTTCTTTAGTATGCGTTTTGCTTAAATCCGGCAAAGTTTACATAGTTAAAATTCCAGTAGGATCACTTGTTGGCGGCACTTTGAGTGAAGTGATGCAACTTATGTATTAATTTTGTAAACTTTGGTTTTGGCTCGATCTATATAATATGTTGGTTATAAGTATTATTTGAAACGGTAGTACTAAAGACCAGAAATATTTTTGGAAACCTTGATTGGATACAACAGTTTTCAAAAAAAATTTAGGAAGGTGAACGGTTTGTGCCAATTTAGTTTATTTTTCTTTAAATATTTCATTTAAAAATATGTAGTTTTAAATCTATAAATATGTGTTTTTGTGTCTTTTTTAGTTAGGTTTAATACCGCATATTTTTCATATGAAATATTTAAGATAAAAAATAACTAAAACAGATATGGGTCGTGTTTTATTTTTATTTATTTTTTTGAATTGTTGTATTTTATACAGGGTGGCCCACCATATTCGACACCGTCTGTAGCTGGATAACCATGGGGTTTTTAAAAAAGTGAATACTGAAACATATACAGGTCGGATAAGACCACAGTATAAAATTATTTTACTCTATACAGGATGTCTCAAAAAGTGTGACGTATCAAAGTATTTTTTTAAATGGAACACCCTATATTTTATGACGGTTTTAGATCCTACATAAAAAAATAACTCAAATTTTTTTATAGTACTAAGTGTCTAATTTTATTCGTTTTTGTGATATTTGATTTTTTTCAAAACGCAGGGGTGCAATTAAATTAATTTTATTTTAACAATATATACTCCTTAAACTTTAAAATTTGTTACAAGATTAGGAAAAGTCTGCCTTATCATACGTAGGTCATATCGAGATCATAGATTATACAGGTTGATCAAAAAATAATTTCAATTTTTCAGAAAATCAAATAGCCATATCTCTCTTATTTTAAATGGAACAGCCTGTATTTTTTTACACCACATGATGACAAACCAAATGCTCTTTCAAATGGTGTATAGGTTGCCTATACCTATCTTTTATACTTTTCAAGTAAATTCCGTTTTAACATATTTTTATTCCAAATGTCTATTTAAATATAGGTAGGCTGTGATATAGCTATGTCTATTTACTAAGCCATTATTGCAAAATGTAAATTTGTTGAAAAATAGCACAAAATTAAAAGATTTTGTATTATTTGCCACTATTTTTAAAATTCACAGAAAAAAAATCATTATGGCTTATAATGCTACTTCCAATAACACTTATTTCAGCTGAATGTGGTAATAATAAAACTTGTGTTTTTAAACAATCCTAATAACGCCTCTGGTCAGTTATGACGACATTCTGTGACCTATAACTCGTTTCTTCCATTATCCATAATCACTGTGTCAAATTTTTTAAAGCAACTATTAAGGTTCTCAGATGGTTTCTCCTGGAATATTTTCAGGATTAACTCTAGACTAAAGTAAACCATTTTTCCTCACATCATCTTGTTGTTGTAGAAGAAGGGTTTTTATTTAAAATCATTGAAATTTCTTTTAAACTGACTAAAACACTAGTAATCAATAAATGGTCGTTGTTATTTTCTGTAAGAAAAATATTAATGGCTGCTATGTCACAGCCAACTTTAATTTAAATAAACATTTGGACTAAAAATTTGTAAAAAACAGATTTTACTGAAAAAGCACAAAGATAGGTATAGGCAACCTATACACCATTTGAAAGAGTATTTTATTTGTCATCATGTGACGTAAAAAAATACAGGTTGTTCCGTTTAAAATAAGAGAGATATGGCTATTTGATTTTCTGAAAAATTTAAATTATTTTTGATCACCCTGTACAATATTTGATCTTGATTTGACTTACGTATGATATGGCAGACTTTTTCTAATCTTGTTACACATTTTAAAGTTTAAAATGTTAAAAGTGTTAAAGTAAAATCAATTTAATTTTACCTCTGCATTTTTCAAAAAATCAAATTTCACAAAAACGAATAAAATTAGACACTATACTTGAACAAACTTGAGTTATTTTTAAAGTAGAATCCAAAACCGTCATAAAATATAGGGTGTTCTATTTAAAAAATATAACTTTGATACGTCACACTTTTTTGAGACACCCTGTATAGAGTAAAATAATTTTATACTGTGGTCCTATCCGACCTGTATATGTTCCAGGATTTACTTTCTTTAAAAACCCCATGGTTATCCAACTACAGACCAGTGTCGAATATGGTGGGCCACCCTGTATATTTTAATGATTGAAGATGAAAATTTGCTTGCGTGTAGAGTGTGTATCTTAAGTTCTAAGAGTTTGCAGCCTTGTTGACTAATTATGATTTAATCAAAAAAATTATCATATTTGTTTTTCAAAATTCATTAGTCAAGGTGTCTGCAAGCTTTTAGACCATAAAAGGTGTTTATATTTGAATGATACTCGGTATACAGTGTGTTCACGGATGAACTTAACTATACATGTGTTTTTTTTTATACAGGGTGATTCAAAATTCGATCACAGAAACATAAGGGGTGATTCTACTTGACAAAATAAGGGTAGAGCTTTATATATATTTTTTCAAAATGTCTTTCGTTTTCGAGTTACAAGCCGTCAAAGTTTAATTTTTATTTTGGTTTTTCGTCGTATTGCATTTATTTTTTAACCAATCCAGTTGATATTTGGCAAACAAATCGAGCTTTGCCGATTCTAAAATTTTAAAATAAAAGTACTTTTTAAAATACCGCCAGAGGGCACTTTACCTAATACTTAAAATTTATTTACATCTAAACTTTTTATTTTGACAGATATCGCAAAGCTGGGGCGCCATTTTATAGACAATCAAAAACTTAAAAAATTAGATACTCTTTATTAAAGTCAATAAACCTCACCGTTTAGGCACCAATAGACATCAATTTCAATCAAATTACCTACATACATACAGGGTGTCCAGTAACTCAACCAACAAACTTTACGGGGCGATTCTACAACAGAAAATAATAAAAACACTTTATATAAACATATATCCTAAACGTCTTAGTTTTGATATACGGGGTGTTAAAAATTAAATATTTTTTTAATTTTTAACACCCCGTAGTTCAAAACTAAGACGTTTAGGACATATGTTTATATGAAGTTTTTTTCTTATTTTTTGTTGTAGAATCGCCCTGTAAAGTTTGTCGGTTAAGGTACTGGACACCCTGTATGTATGTAGGTAATTTGATTGAATGATGAACTTTGATGTCTATTGATGCCTAAACGGTGAGGTTTATTGACTTTAATAAAGAGTACCTTATTTTCTAAGTTTTTGATTGTCTATAAAATGGCCCTCACCTTGCGATATCTGTCAAAAATAAAAAAATTATGATGTAAACAAATTTTAAGTTCTAGGTATTCTAAAAAAAGTACTTTTGTCTTAAAATTTTAGAATCTGCAAAGCTCGATTTGTGCAAATATCAACTGGATTAGTTAAAAATAAATGTAATATGGCGAAAAACCAAAATAAAAATTGAACTTTGACGGCGTGTAACTCGAGAACGAATGACATGTTGAAAAAATTTATATGAAGCTCTACCCTTATTTTGTTAGTAGAATCACCCTTAAGTTTTGTGATCGATTATTGATTCACCCTGTATTTAAAAATAAATTTATTCTTTTTTTTATGAAAAATAACTTTTTTCGAAATACACTGGACAAAAAAAAAACCGAACAAACAAAGGGAGATTTAAAATTATAACTATACACTCGTTACACAAATTTTATTGTCTTATTGAAAAATTAGTATTTATTTTTAGAATAGAGACAGTGATATGAATAAAAAAAAGAGAATGTTAAAGAAAAGATGGGGCTTTAAAATCCAATCCACTGTTAAAAATTGGTGACGTTAAATTATTCCACAGGGTATTCGAAAATTTGGGTCAAAATGCAACATTTGGCTCTTTCCTGTATTACACCAAATTTTATAAAACTTTTTGCAATCCTCATATTAAACAATAATCTTGATGGTAGAAGCTCCAAATGGTCAAAAGATAATCGAAATCGGTTAAAAAACCAAAAGTTATTTAAGATTGAATTTAAACAAAATTTTATTTGTCCGGTTTTTTTGTCAAGGAGTGTATTAAAAACCAAAAAAAAATTACAAGTATAGTTAAGTTCATCTGTGAACAAACTTTATTTTTATGCAGAATCTCCTGTAACCATATTGAATCTATTAATTTAGCAGAAGAGAAACGTTTTGAGTTTGTACAAACTTTTGAAAATACTAATCGAAGTTGAAGAACACATTTGTGGTGTTGTGCAAAGGACAGTGATACGTGAATGTATAATTGTAAATATTTAGAATTGTATTGAATTTAAATATTTGAGAAAAAAATGCTATTTAATAAACAATTACATTTAATGCATCTGGGTTTTACACTTTAAACAATTTTCAGACCGTGAGCTAGGTGGTAAATTTTGTCAGTTATTTCTTCTCATTTTATAACAAGGTTAGTTTATATTTATAAGGTTGCGACATATCCTCAACTTTTAGGCGGTTCGAGGTCGGGGACGCAAGGAAGGGCACTCCACGGAGAAAAGTTGGCAAGACTGGGTAAAATCAAAGCTGATGATCAATCCAGTGGCGTCTAGAATTTGCGCATTTCATTTTGCATTGTTTTGGAAGTGATATTTGTTGAAACATGTAATTCCAAATGTTTTTTATTTAAAGTAAAAGAATTTACTTGATAACAATTAAAAACTGTTGTGTAAACGGTTGTTCTACTAATACAATAAACTGTATATCTCCGGCACTGAACAACATGGCCGAAAAATGGGAGATGTGACGTCATAACACGTCAAAGCAATATGGCCGAATGTCGTGACCTTATATAGACCGACTTTGGTTTATAACTCGTAAAAAGCTTCAAGAGGGTTGTACCTGAATCATTGTGAGCGATGGTGGAATTGTACAGGGTGCTTCAAAAAAGGAGATCCATATTAAACTTGTGTTTTTTAAATGGAACACCCTGTATATTAGTTCAGTTTTGGATTGTAGCAATAAAAATAAAGGTAATTTTATTAGCGATACCTGTACCAGAAATTTAAGGTTTTTAAGATATTTGGGATTTAAAAAAAATATCAAATATTGTACAGGGTGATCAAAAATAATTTCAATTTTGAGAAAATCAAATAGCCATATCTCTCTTATTTTAAATGGAACACCCTGTATTTTTTTACGTCACATGATGACAAATAAAATACTCTTTCAAATAGTGTATAGGTTGCCTATACCTATCTTTTGCTTTTAGTAAAATCTGTTTTTACAAATTTTTAGTCCAAATGTTTATTTAAATTAAAGTTGGCTGTGACATAGCAGCCATTCATATTTTTCTTAAGAAAATAACAACGACCATTTATTTATTACTAGTGTTTTTAGTCAGTTTTAAAAATTTCGATGATTTTAAATTAAAAACCCTTCTTACCACGGCAACAAGATGATACTAATGACTTTGGTAGGATGTGAAAAATATGGTTTACTTTAGTCTAGAGTTAATCCTAGAAAAATATTCCAGGAGGAAACCATCTGATAACCTTCAGAGTTGCTTTAAAAAAGAAAATTGACACCGTGCTTATGGTTAATGGTGAGAAACGAGGTTGCCAGGTCTGGGAATGTCGTCATAACTGACCCAGAGGCGTTATTAGGATTGTTTAAAAGCATAGAGTTTTATCATTACCACATTCAAGCTGAAATAAGTGTTATTGGAAGTAGCATTATAAGCAACTAATGAATTTTTTTCTACATGAATTTTAAAAATAGTGGCAGATAATACAAATATACTTTTAATTTTGTGCTTTTCCAACAAATTTACATTTAGCAATAACGGCTGTAAATAGGCATAGCTATATCACAGCCTACTTCACATTTAAATAGACATTTGAATAAAAATATGTTAAAACAGAGTTTACCTAAAAAGTATAAAAGATAGGTATAGGCAACCTATACACCATTTGAAAGAGCATTTGGTTTGTCAATCATGTGGTGTAAAAAAATACAGGGTGTTCCATTTAAAATAAGAGACATTGCTATTTGACTTTCTAAAAAATGAATTATTTTTGATCACCCTGTATAATCTATGATCTCGATATGACCTACGTATGATAAGGCAGACCTTTCTAATCTTGTAACAAATTTTAAAGTTTAAGGAGTTTATATTGTTAAAATAAAATTAATTTAATTGCACCCCTGCATTTTGAAAAAAAATCAAATATCACAAAAACGAATAAAATTGGACACTTGGTACTATTAACAAACTTAAATTATTTTTTTATGTAGAATCTAAAACCGTCATAAAATATAGGGTGTTCCATTTAAAAAATATAACTTTGATACGTCACACTTTTTGAGACATCCTGTATAGAGTAAAATAATTTTTATACTGTGGCCTTATCCGACCTGTATATGTTTCAGTATTTACTTTTTAAAAACCCCATGGTTATCCAGCTACAGGACATGAAAATAAAGCGTTTGATCTCAATATCGCTTAGCAAAATGTTATTGGTTTTCGCTCTACAGGGTGTTTAAACTAATTTTTACCAAACATTTAGTGAAATATCTCGGAATCCAGTGAACCGATTAAAGTGAAATTTGGTGTACTCTTACTATTTGGAATGACGAACACGAATATGATATCTATTTTGCCATTACCACTAGATGGCGCCACATACAATAACATAGATTGATTAAAATGATCATAACTTTTTTGACCTCCCTGTATGCTGAAATATCTCGGAATCCACTGGACAGATTAAATTGAAATTTGGTGTACTTTTACTATTTGGGATGACAAACACGAATATGATATATATTTTTCCATTACCACTAGATGGCGCCACATACAATAACATTAATTGATTAAAATGATCATAACTTTTTTGACCTTCCTGTATGCACATTTGCGAGTGGAAATAATAAAACAGCATTTAATTTTAGTCAAAAAGGTATACTTCTTTGATCTCCAAAAAGTAGACCGTTTTTGAAATTCGAACACTGGATTATTTCCTAAACAAAAATAGTTTACTATTTATTTTTATTTTTTCACCCTTTCGGGGTCATCCCACCCAGGTCCGACGACCGCCCCCTAGGTGGTGCACTGCAGCCTGAAGGCTTATTGTACCTTGACCCCTACTCCTTCCCATTCACACACCATTCATTCCATAACTTGGATGGTTGTTGCTCAGTCCGCATCCCCGAGCAGAACACCGTGTGCCGCTGCCCGAAACACCGCTGTCGCCGGACACCCATCCAAATTATGGGCGCGCATTTCACTGCTTAACTCCGGTGATCGACGCTCGCCGATACAACCGAGGCCGCCACAAGCGCGCCTTACTATTTATTATTTGTCTTGATATTTCGCCTTATATTATTTAATTTAAAATAATTGATTATCTCAGAGCCGTATTATCCATTAGGCTGACTAGGCTACAGCCTAGAGCGCTGAGACAGAGGAGTTATAGGCGCTAGACAGAGGAGGTTTTAAAAAAGTTAGGTGGGGATTTTTGGTAAGTAATATCTTTGCGAATAGGGTGCTTTGGAATGAAATAGGGAAATAGGCGTGAAAAGGAGGGAATGACCTTTTTGTCATAAAATGTTATTATTTTATCAATAGGCGCTACGGAGAGGAGAGAACCTTTTTTTTGCTCTTCAAAAAATTTTTTGGTGGAAAATAGGCGCCCAGGGAATTTTAGCCTAGGGCGCCTCAAACAGTTAATAACGGCCCTGGATTATCCCACTAACTAGAGTATTTTCCTATTTTTTTTTATTACTCACTGTTTGCCCTTGCTGGATACTGCTTTGTTTATGGTTTTCATGCTAGTGAATCGCCAGCTTTCTCCCTTCCGGTCATATAAGCGATGTCGCTTATAAGCTTTGCAAGGACTTTATCGTTGGAACTTCTGGATAGTCAAGCTTTGAAGCTCCCAGAAGTTTCTAGCACATGTCAATAATGAAGCTATGAAGTGCATAAATTGCGGCCATCTTCCCAAGAGCTGCTACTGGTATCGCGCATAACCCCGCTAAAATTGCTATACAAAAAAGTTTAAAAAAACAACAAATAAATAAATATACCTTTATTTGTTTCTTTATACTTTGGAACAAATAAACGTATATCTATTTAATAACTGAATTGTATCCGCAGTTGGTTTCTTGTGAAACATTTTTAAATATTAATACTAAATAGGAAGAATTGCTTTTTAATGTTTTAATAATTATTAGAGCATTACTCTACAATTGTTTCGCCTTTCTAGGGCTTCATCGAAGAGTACTTCGTATACTAAATTTAAAAAGAGAAATATTTACAAACAGAACCATTTAACACGTTTTTCCCAAAAGGTCTATAAAATATTATTAGGGGTTTTATTATGCGGCCCAGATGTGGTAATAAATTTATTTATAATTGGCATATCTGCGAAATTTATTTGATCATTGGTAGAAAGAGTTGTATTGTCTATAAGTGATTTTTTAATTTCTAGTTGTTCATATAAATTTAATTTTTTACCTTTGTTTTCTCATGGAGTAGTTTCAACATTATTAAGATCTATAAAGTGGTTTTGTTCTATACAATGGTTGAAATGTCTGTGTTTTTTAAACCATTTAAAATTGATGTTTTATGTTCTTTTATTCTGTTTTTTATGCTCCTTCCACTTTGACCAATATATTCCGCATTACAGTCTGCGCAATTAACTTTATAAACCCCTGACATATCTAATTTTTCTGTTTTGTCTTTATTGTTAACTAATAATCTACCTAGGTTACTCTTATTTACAGACACAGTTTTCACAGCCCAACTTATCTAGCCTATTGGATACATTATTACTGATGTTTTGGTATATAATTGATAAACTTAAAATTATTGTTTTTAGGTTCTGTAATACTATAAAACTCTTTAGCAATTAACTTTGTTTTTTCTTTGTTAACAATTTATCAATAAGTGATTCTTTATATCCGTTGTTTCTTGCTATTTGTTTAATAATGCAGAGTTCTTTGTTAAAATTTGATTGACTTAATGGGAAAGTGACAAGTCTGTGAATTAAACTATGAAAAGAAGATAGTTTTATTTTCCATGATTGGTTCGATGCGTAATTTATTACCGTGTCTGTCGGCGTTGGTTTTCTCTGTAAATATCGAATTCGAATATATCTATTTATTTATTAGCTTTTTATCTTTTTTGTATAGCAATTTTTTCTGTTTTTCTTTAAAACATTTTCCAGATAATTTTACCTTCAGAAACAATAACAGCATAATGTTACTAATGCACTTCTGTAAATAATTTGCAAAATATATAGTTTTTTCTTTACAGTTTTTGAGATTTTTATTTGTAGATTTACATATACAACTAAAGCTGTTTTTACAGTTTAAAAGATTTCTTGCATGCAATTTTTTCTTGCTGCAATTTTTCGATCTGCACACGCGCACTTTGAGGAATTTTTAAAAAGACAATGATGCTCGTCGCAAGAAAACTTTCAAACCAGCAAAACAGCTTAATCAAAACAAAATTAAATAAGAGTACAACATTTAATTAAATTCATTATGTTGTTACTTAAACAAATCCGTAATATTTTTTTTTCATACAGCTTTTTAAATTTCTTAAGGAAAAAACATACAGTTGGAAATTTTGGAAAATCTATTTTTTTTGGTAATTTTTAGAAATCTGCGGCATACTGCGATTTTGACGAAATTTGGTATGCGGGGGTTTTTTGGGGCGCTGATCACGAATCTGAAATGATTTTGGCGGAAACGTTTCGTTCTTGAGATATTCATCATCAGACTTGAATTTTAAACCAATCCTACTTTTGCAGTTTCCCCCTTCTTTTTACACAGTTCTTGATTTGAAGCTAAAGTGGCACACGATATGTTGAGTTTTCACCTTTTACAAACTCCCGTTTTTACGTATTTTACATTATTTTGCATAAAATTGCATAGCTATACTTTGAATCATTTTAATCCCAGTGTGCCATGAAGCCCTATGTGTATGTATGGTTGCCGCATTATCAAAGAAAAGCCACACAATTTAATGCAAAAATAATGTAAAAACATAGGAAAACGGGGTTTAAAGGGTGCAAAATCAAATATTTTGTGACACTTTAGCTTTAAATCAAGAATTGTGTGTGCAAAAAGAAGGAGGAATATAGTGAAAATAATGCTTAGTTCAAATTTGAACTTTGATGATGAGTATCTCGAGAACAAAACGTTTCCGCCAAAAAATCTTTCAGATTCGTGATCAGCGCCCCAAAAACCCCCGTATACCAAATTTCGTCAAAATCGGAGTTGCCGCAGGTTTCTAGAAAATTACCTTTTTTTTGTTTTTATAATAAAACTATATCTTTATTTATTAAAATACTAATATTTATTTTTAAATAAAAATAGATATAAATATATGATATACATGTAAAATAGATGCGTAAAAATTTATAATTTAAATATAAAAACAAAATGAAAACATAAAATATATATATATAAATATTGTTAACATGTTTAAGTAGACAATGCTCAGTCTCGAAGGGTACTTAAGGGTATAGTAAGAACATTTTAAAAACGCAAATTCGGTACCCTTTGAAAATAATACAAAAAACATAAAAAAGGCCGCCTGCAATCGGACTATTTTATACAAAGGCGCCGCTATCCTTTACAGCGACGCGCCGATACACTATGGGATAGAAATCCATTATTTTGGCCAAAAAGCAACTTTGAAATTTTAATGGCTCATGCTGTGTATTTCAAAGTAGATACTTCAAACTACACGTACGCAAAATTATAAAAGGATAAGACGACTTCTATTGGGGTAATAAGAAACTTGAAAATGTATTTTAAGTAAACATAAATATACAGCATTTAATCTACTTAGTTTATTATTAGCCTTGTTTACTAAAAAAGTAAAAGAGTTTAAATAATAAGAGCTATTGTTGTGTTTCCGATGCAGTCTCGCGAAGTCTCGCTACTTTTGTCAAAGATTTTTTACCTTTTTCTTTATCAGTTTTTGTACTTACAATTGCCTTCCTACTTTTTGCTACTTCTGAGTGTAAGGACAGATACAAGATTTTTTATAATTTACAAGGTTTTCCATTTTAAAATTTAATATGTTTTGTCCTACACTGTATATCCTAAAAGATAAAAGCATTCTGATGAAAGATATGGATTCCACAGAATCTACCCAACAAAACAGTGTTTTTATTTATTTTATACGTTTAAAAATAAAAAAGTTGGGAAGATGTATCCCTATTACGCTTCTAAGAATAATTTAAAATTATTTTTCAGATTTGGATGGTCATATTTCCGAAACTAATTGAGATAGACACATCAAATGTAGTATTTTTTAAAGCATTTTAAAAGATTTTTTGGTGGTGATATAATATTCAAGGTATTCCATTTAAAAAAATCATACCTATTGTCGTACCCTGTATATCATATGAGATAATAATCATCGGATTACTGATTAGAATACTACCGAATTAACCAAACAAGCTGACATTTTAGTTTATTTTGTACAATAAAAAATAATAATGTTAAGAGGGGTGTAAATTTATAATAACATATAATAAGTTTTAGGTTTCCAAAAGCATTTGTAATAATTTATAATATTTTTTCCAGTAAAAGCACCTCATTTTAAGTTAGATTGGTAAGTTTCAGAATTTTGACCAAAAAATTAATTTCTATCCCATAGTGCGATGACCAGCTGCATCAACCGGCATATCATAAAAGAAATATAGCAAAGGCGGCCGCGAAGACAAGCATGCCGATTTATTTGCTTTAAACTTTTTTGTGATTTTTTCTTATCAAAGAGCACCGAATTTACATTTTTAAACTGTTCCTTCTATAATTCTTAACCTATACGCATAAACTTAAGAGATTATTGCTAAGGACACTTTTTTTTGTTACAAAATAACCAGCTCAACTTTTGTTCTTCGTAAAACTAATCCAATAAACACGTTATGATAATGTTTGGTATGTCTATTGGTCCTCTACTATAAGTTGTGATTGTGTATGAGACTATTTTAACTTAGAAAGCCCTTAAAAAGTTAAGATAGGAAAGTGAAAGCCATTTTGCTGCATCTTGAACTGTTTTGGCTCAGTAAATGGTCAAAGATAAAAAATTCCGATTTTCAATTGTTTATAACTCCCAAACTATTAACTTTAGGTATAGGAATATGAATAGCCAAGATACTAAGAATTTTATGTAGACTCAAAATATATAATAAAATATAGGGCGTTTTGTTTAAAACATCAATTTTTTGTTTGCTATAATTTTTTGGGGCACCCTGTACACACCAAAATATTTTAGAAATATGCAATACTTTGTGTTACATATCACTAAAACAAATCCTGTTAAAAAAATTTACCGTTTTCGTATAAATCTACTTTGCTCTATCGATGACTCACCCTGTACAATGTGATAAATGATAAATATACAACAAATACAAAAATTTGGAATTTGTCACAAGATTTTATTCTTCATAAAAATAGATTCATCATCAACTCTTAACAAAACCAAAGAATACATAATATAAAAGCTCACAATTAAGATTTCGGCGGTCTCTGAAATTTTAGTACCTACCCTGACCACCAGATAGCGAAAGTAGTCCAATCAACCAATAGAAACTCGACATGGACATCAACCAATTTTCTGATTGGTCCGGTGCCGGCTTTCGCTATCTGGTGGTCAGAGTAGGTATAAAATTTAAGGTTTCGTGGAAATATCACCTATGAGCTTCTATGGCATATGTATTCTTTGACAAAACTAACTACTGCAAGCATTAATTTTGTCAGTGGCGGCTATTCAGGTGTAGTAAGTGAAGTGCCACTTCACCAAAAATAAATAATAAAACATAAAAACATATTACTATTATTCAATTCATTTTCTCATTTCTATTCCTTATTTGTAAAATTCGCCATGGAAAATCTAGCATATAAAATTAACCGACCAATGATCTAAAAATTAAAAGGATTGCTAATAGAAAATGATCCCCATATATTTTCAATAGACCTGCGCAAGAATTTTTTACCCCACACTGGGAGAATTGCTGTACACCTTGCACATGCGCAGTTGTTATAAAGGTTAGCATTTTTTATTTAAAACCCAATATAGTGTTGGCAACATTGACAAAATTAGCAGTATTTTAATAAATATAGTGGTTGCAACACTGAAAACGTTTACCTATGCGGTGACAGGGTCACACTTATCCTAATTTATTTTATAATTTGGGATTTCCCGATCGTAAAATCCAGGTAAAATTGACGCCGACGGCCGCCAATATCCAATCTCCCATCTACGGTCGACCATTATCAGGTATAAGTATTTGGTATTTGGTGTTTTATTTGTGAGTTGTGAGTAATTCTTGGTGTTTTTTTAACTTTTGTTTAATTTAAGTTTTGCCTAACCAAAACTAAACAATAAGTAAGTAGCAAATTTTCTGTTTTAAATAATACTCTTTATTGCCATGCAGTCAATTTTAGAGATTAATAAATCCATTATTTTTTAAATAGTCATGGTTTGGGTTAATTTTTTTTTAAACGGGAAAAATTGTATTTAAGGATTATAGAAAAATATACATGGCGTTCCATTTAAAATAACAAACTTGCCTCTATATACGAAAATTAGCCGTTTTCGTAAGAAATAAATGTCACAACCAAATGGCAAGGTTATAAAAAGAAACATTAAAAAATCTAAGGCTTTCTGAGAACACCGCATTTTGATAATTTTATTTGTTCTAAAATTATTCGCGGTCAAAATGGGTTAAAATATAGTCAGACACCCTGTATTAGCATTTGACTGATGCATTTATAATCACACAAAATAAAATATGGCAGTTTAATCAAAATAATTTGACATATTTTCAAGTTATAACACGTAGCCATAAGCAATTTCGTCGGCAATATCACGATGTGGCGTATCTCAAAAAGTAGGAAAATTGACTGGAGCTGATGTAATTGCTTAAAAAAAGTTGCTTCTTAATATGACAAATTGGCATATGTTAGATTTTGATATCTTTAAAAGTTATTGAAATATAATACTAAGCCTATTTCATTTTACTAAAAAAAGAGTAGTACAAAAATACCTAAAAAGCACCCTTGTGAAATTTAAACAAAAAGATACGCCGCTTCGTGATATTGAAGAAGATTTATACCATATAATATCTTGTAGATTGCTTATTGCTCGTATGTTAAAAAAGGAACATAGGTATCTTTCTGTGGAATGTTTTGAATAAAATTAAATAGTCCAAGCGATTCCATTGCGCTTTAAGCCTAGTTTAAGATTATTACATTATCAAGTTTATTTCAAGTTGGCATTTGTAGGCAAATTAAATCAATAATTACTTACTGGGTACATTACCAATTTTAATATTTGTGATTCGCTTTTTTTTGTGGTTTCAATTACAAATATGAGGTCAGTTTGGCCCTAACCCCAAAAATAAACAATTTCAATGGCATTACACGCCAAACTTAACTGAACGACAACTGCTACGCCAACGGGAACGAAATATCAGTTTATGAATTGGAGATTTATTCCTCAAAACAAGTTACACCAAATCTAATTGCTTTTATAATAAAATACCAACTATTCAGTTTTGTTGTGTCAAGGTAGTGTTAAGAAGGAAGTATAATAATACATAAAATAGCGTGCAGGTTTGACGGTTATAAAAGTGGGTACTCATGAATCAAAAAGAAGGTGTTTTAGCAATAAATGAATTTAAATTGAGATCGGTGGCTTCTAAGCGCGCTCGTCTGCCATAAATCTTGAAGGTAAATTCGGCGATACGACTGAAAAATAAAAAAATATACAAACAAAAATAGTCCCCAATATAAAACCGGTTTACTTTTAGGGACTGCTATGAAAGACAGAATACAGACCTCAAAATAAAATATTTAAATATGATAGTAACTCTAAAATTACTTGGTATATTCTTTCTTTATAGTAAATGAATCATATACAAAATGTTAAACCCTGGTCCTATTGTTTGTTTTCGGCTAGTCAGTAAATGTTTATTGCGCATGCCCACAAGTGTAGTGCGCAGTGCCCACGTAGGGGTTATTGTGATATTCCTTGGTAAATCGCTAGCCTTAAAAGATTGTATAGGTTTTTGGTGTTTCGTTGGTTTTCACGTATTATTTCGATTGTTCGTTTGAGTATTATTAGCGACAGTGATTTTTCACAGGAAGAAATTAAAGGACAGTACAGAGCACTTCTCTATGAAATATTAGATTATATTTTGATGGAAATGGAAGTAAGATTCGAAGATTGTTACAAACTACAATTTCTTTGTCTTGTTGATACTGCAAAGTTTGGCCAGTATAAACTTTTCCCACTGATTCTTTCAAAATTTATTGAGATATATGCCGAATAATTTCCAAAAAATTAGCGGCTCAAAAATAAACTTGACTCAATATTTGCTGATAAAAGTTATAGAAATATTTCATTGCAACAGTTAGTAAACAAGTTGGCGCAAATAAAGACATTTTTACCGGGACGTATAAACTTTTTTCGCAAATTTTAACGATACCGTCGACAAGCGTGTCAGTGGAACGAGTTTTCCTTGTCTTAAGCGTTTAAAAACTTTCTTAAGAAACACTATATACCAAGATGGACTTTTATCTTGGCCAATATTTCAATTCAAAAGGAGCTTCTACAGGAACTAATAAAAACTAACCATTTTATGAATATAAAATTGATAAATTTGTTGCATTATAAGATAGAAGGATTGATTTGGTGTGTAAAATTTTAGGTAAGTTGAGATATTAAGACTTTTTACTTAGACTTTGATAGTTGAGGTATTTTTCAATTTTGCTGAAATGGGTAGAATGCAGCTTTTCCCTTCCTGCACTACACCCGTTTTTGTGGCCTGCGAGCCGCCACTGATTTTTGTAAAGAATAAAGTATTTCTAAAAATTACAATTAAAAGTTTCCCATTTTCCCATAATATTATACTTATATTAATATAGTTAAGGGATAAAATGGGTAAAGTAAGTATGATCATTTTGTACTTTTCTTCAGAAGGTATATTCGGGAATCATATCTGCAAGAAAGAAAACAAAATATATAAGTGTTAATAAAATATCATTATGGAGCATTATTTGTCAAAATCATGTTAAATTACTTTGTTCTATATTTTTATTTAAAAATTTTTGTGTTAGAAAATTTTATTTAAAGAATTTTAAAAAAGTATTCTTAAGAAGCAGTCCAAATCATTTTACAAAAATAAAAAGGAAAAACTCCCTACAGCTGTTAAAATACACATTATTTTTAAATTTTTATTTTTACATACTGGCGAACATGTACTAGCGAGGCCTCTTAAATTAAAATTAAAGATGGAGAGCAAAAAGGTCCTCACCTTCAAATACAGAAGACCTGGATTTAGCGGTTAAAACATTTTTAAGATAGTAAATATTTATAATCAAATATCAATAACTGGAACTGGGGAAAAGATAAGTTTAACATCTAATACCCTCGACATTCACGGTATTGTGGTTGGTTGAGAAGGGGGAGTTTGGACATAAGCAAAGACCGGGGATAGCTTTTGTCGGGGACGATGAGGGTGAGTGAGAATTACGATTTTCGGTCTGGCAGTCTCTGTTCAAAGTTGGTAGCATTATCAGCTGATGACAGAGTCGTGCCTTGTCGAAGCTTTGTTTGGTAAAAACTGTGGAAATTTGCCATTTTCATTTTGGTTGTATATTTTTGCAAGGATTTCCAGTTGTTAATGTTTTTGGTTAGTTTAGAGACTTCACATATTATTGGTTCGGACTCTGTTTTATTTTAGAGATTTTGATAGTGTTTAGTCGAATAGTTTTCAGTCATTCGTGTTTTTATATACATATGATACTGATGAGTGTCCGCTAATTAATGGTACACAGAAAAACCACAGATTTCTTATGTGAAAATACCCATTTAGGATTTAAACAAACATACCTATATCCAAAAGTTAATGATAAGGAAGATACGGGGTGTTAAAGGATATAAATATTTTTTATTCATGCATTTCGATAATTTCTGATATGTTTTAAACATTTTAATAAAACTCGGTATCCAGGAGTTTTTAGCTATCAGCTATTTATATCTGAGCAGTTGTAATTATAGCTAATACGATGTTATTGAAGGTACATACTTTCGGTGCACTGAACAACTAAAACGTGAATACCTTAAAAACGGTTGTCAAGACCGATTCTTACTAAGTATACCTTTTTTGTGCAGAAAGCATAGAGAAGCTTACTAGTTTACATACATACAGAGTAGTAACAAAAATTGGGTAGTTTTAGAGAATTTTAAATAGTGTACCCATCGCCCTCTAGTCTACACACAAAAATTAATATTCGATCTGAAAAGCTAATGTTTAAAAACCCTGAGATACCGTTTTATTAAGATATTTAAAAACGGGGGAACAATTATCGAAATAAATTTACTTTTTCTTTTTACTATGACACCCCCGTATCTTCCTTATTATAAACTTTTGGATATTAGGTATGTTTGGTTAAATCTTAATATTTTGGCATAAGGAATCTGTGGTTTTTCTGTGTACCATTCATTAGCGGACACCTTGTATACAAAGTTTTTAAAATGGTTTTTGACTTACGGAACCATGGAAAATGTTTTGCTCTGCCAGGTACCTCATCGTCCTGTCGTCGCTTTGATAATTTTTAATTTTCAATATTTAAACCACATTTATGTTTTTGTTTTAGGTTATGCCTATTAAAATAATCCAATAAATTTTGTTTACTTTTATTAACTTGGGTTGTAACTATCTATCTATCAATCTATCTATCCATCTGGCTGTCTATGTAACGGAATCTTTGAGCCTAATTTTAACCAACTTCCAGCTATTCGATTTCTTTGAAACTTTGCACACGTATTAAGGACCCATGACAATGCAATAATCTGCAAACAGTATCCCGTTATCCTGCTTTGGATCGCCAGGAAAAAAAATTCCATTATATTATTATAACCACTGCTTGATACCACCAAGTGTCATCTGTCACCTGTACGTCCCAGTGGTACCAACCACCGGCCATTTCAAGAGTTCGATCTGAATCGATTTTACTCAAATTTTATATTAGGTTATTTTCAGAAAGTCTATCTGAAAAACTTTGCTATTCTTGACAAAATGGCGAAAATTTTTTTAGTGAATAAACTGGAGCATTTATTTTTAAAAAATTAATTGATATAACGAACTAAAAAATGAAAAATAATTAATAGTTTAAAAAAACTAAAAAACACGCTTTTATATGCAACCGAACTAAAAATTAGAAAATAATTTTTCATTACAAAGAGTTTGTCAGTTCAGAATAAAAGCGTGGGGTGCATTTTACTATTTTTTCATAACTTTTCCCTCATAGATATTTGCAAATAGAATAATTATAACATTTAATATATTAAGCACCCCACGCTTTTATTCTGAAGTGACAAACTCTTTGTAATGAAAAATTATTTTCTAATTTTTAGTTCGGTTGCATATAAAAGCGTGTTTTTTTAGTTTTTAAACACGTTAAAAGGTGCATAGGCAATTAAAGCAACAACAAAGCTAATCAGGAAATGTTTATATGCCGGCATTCTTTGTCTAATCTCCATCTGTTAGCAATCTACACCTTTAGAACGTCTCCTGTTGTTGCCCATGAACCTTTGAAGTGGCTGAAGGTGTTTATATAAAATCACCCTCCGTACTTACCACGAAATATGTATAAAATAATTGATTGCTTGCTATTTTTTGTTCTGGTAGTAAAGATTGTTGTTAGGGTTCTTCTGTTGCGAGCGGTAATCTTGAGCTGCTTTAGACATACTGTTGCTAGACTTTTCTTTTTGAGTTTTTCTGAAAAATATACGTTGTTAGAAAACAACATTTTAATGTATTGTGCGTATAGGGAAAACCTTTGTAAACATGTAAAATAATTACAATATACAAATCAATAATTCACAAAATCGTTAGATAATAAATTGAAATTGAAAAATATTTTGAGAGACAAACAAAATCCGAGCAGGTTCCACAATTCTAGAAACTCTAGGGATAAAAGAATCGAACAAAGTGGGAAGTTCGGGGCCTGTCCAGTTGGACCGTATAGGATGCATATGCGCGGAACCACGAGTTTCTCTGTTGGGAACCGTGAGTGGAGGAACTATACTGGACAATTCTTCAGAGCAGAAGCCATGGAAGTACCTATAAAGCGATAAATCCCCCACAGCCCGACGATGGGCAAGAGAGGGAAGCCTTTCTGTAAGTGAAGGATCATTAATGAGACGAATAGCCTCTTCTTTGAATAAAATGCTTAGGTGGTGGGGACGCCATGCCCCAGATATGGGAACAATATTCCAAGGAGGTCGGATTTGGGACACATATAAAGTGTATAAATTAGAAGGAAAATACTTTTTGGCTCGAAAGAGAAGTCCAAGCTTTTGAAGCTGCCGTGGCTATAGATACAATGTGTGCTTATGCCATTTGATGCCATCTTAAATGTGACCCACAAGATTGAAGGTGTCTTCGCTCTGTAAAACCTTGGCGTTCATAAATAGAGAGATGAGTATTTGATGACTCTTTTCGCGACAAGGAACATGATTGTGTTTTGATGCATTAAATATGGACGAGATTTTTTGGCGGCCCAATCCAATATCAAATTGAGATCCCTGCGAAAGAGATATCTGCATCGCCGTGCGTTTGCTTTCCAAGTCGGGTTGAGTGATGGGCTTGGGAACCCGAAAAGTGGAGTGAAGGGTACTATCGTCGGCGTAACTATGAATGGAATTGGTTGTGGACGAGAGCAAGGTCGTTGATGTGAAGAAGAAACAATGTTGGTGCCAGTACTGAGCCCCGTGGGACTCCAGCATTTATTTGGTGAAAGCTTGAAGAATGGCCGTCCACAATAACTGATATACGTCGATCGTGATAGATAACTAAAGAGCCAAGTACAGAGTTTAGTTGAAAGACCATATACGAGGGAAGTTTATTTGTTAATACCCTAAATAACCCTAATCTGATTTTAACGAACAAAATTTGAAACCTAGATATTTTTAAGTTCTCAATCCCCTAGTGTCTTAAGTGGTGCTTCCACGAATATTTGACACAAAATCAAATTTAGGA
>JACEGR010007718.1:0-45506 GCA_014170235.1 Listronotus bonariensis
CAATTTTAAAATATAAATTATTCTGGAAGTCGTGAGATACAGTGCCGTACCTATGATATAATAAGAAAATAGTTTAGAATATTTCGTCGTCCTTACAGACTTTAAGGTTTAAAATATGGCAGCAAGGGATTTACCGCGAAACTTTGGATGTTATAGAAATTTGACCGGTGAATCATCTTGTTGTGAATTGATCATTGTCCATATACAAGATGTTTCCTAATTGCGGTTAGAAAATTTAAGGACATATCCCTCAGCCAATTTTATAAAAAAAAGTTTATATTAACATAGGTCTGGAAATGTTTTGATTCTAATGGCAGGTTTACATCTGACATTTATTGCATGATATTTATATCAGACAGAAATGTAAACAATAAAAAAAATATATCAGACATACATTTTTGACTGTTTACATTAGCCAGAATGTCTGTCTGACATAAATATCATGCAATAAATGTCAGATGTAAACCTAACATAAGATACAGGGTGCTAAACTTTAGAAAGAAAATGGGGTATTTAATAATATCTTAAATATGCCTTATCCGATTTTAATAAAATTGTGGTATTTGTTCAAACAGAAAGTTTATTAAGCCCTAAACTAATTCTTATTAGTAAGACCAGTGGCGGCGTGAGACGCATCTTAACCAATATTATTGGAAAAAAATGTACGCCACTGACTTTTTTGCAACTTTTATATTTTTTCTAGATAAAACATCTAAAGATAAAACTTTTTTGTTTTATCATATTTTTACGTAGCTTGCTTACTTTTCCAGAAAAAAATCCGCTAAACTGCATATCCTGGACCATATTAGAAACCTAAGGGCATTTTTCTTTAAAAAATTAAGCGTTATAACTTTTTATTAGCAGTTATGTAACAACGACAACAAATATTTAATTAAATTTCGTTTATATTTAGTCTAACAAATTTTACTAAAAAAACCCTTTTTTGAGAAAAATGGCATAGGAATACTCCCTTAAATTATCTTACCGCAATAAGGAAACACCCTGTATTTTAAAATTTCTAGGTGTTACTATATTAAGTATAGTGTGCAGATTTATGATGCAGCGTCTGATTCATTCAGATCGGTTGGAAGTGATAAAAAATATTACCAGTTTTGGCCACTCAACGTTTATTCACCTGAAAATTGTGGTTATCGCCACACGATTTTTCTTATCTTTGTGACATCTCACAAAGACTTATACCTAAATACCAGAGTACCGTGAGTGCCAGGTTATTAGATGTTTAACCCATCTTTTACCCTGTTCCGTCAACGTTATCCAAGTACTGAAACATGTAGGTTTTGCATTTTACAGCACCTTTTAGACAACGCGGTAGTGCTACTACGGACGTTATTTTTAAAATACCTACTACCTAAAATTGAGCAGAATACTACACAGAGACTTTGCCATTAGCATCTGTGAGGTGACGAGCTATTAAAAATCCGTGGAGGGAACCGAGATTCGAACCCGGATCGCTGCGGAGAGAGGTTGATACGTTAGCCCCTACACCATGCTCGCCACGGTGAAAAATTGACGTTGAGTGGCTACAACTGAGCTATCACTTTGGTAATACTTTTTTAATACTTTCAACCGATCGACGATCGAGAGGACGATGCATTTTAAAATTGCATAGTTTACTTAATATAGTTATACCCATAAATTTAAAATATATGGATTAGAAATCAAGAAATCTTTATTTAAAATACTATCACTTTTATTGAAAGACCCCATAGATAAGCTATTCTTTAAAAAATATAAAATTAATAAAATAAACACAAACACAATTTAAAATGGTTTATTAATTTTATTACCACGTGAAATTTCTACTGTAACCTAATTTATGGGACAGTTTCAACTAACTATCTCTTAAATTGTAACTACCTTGCAAATTGTCTGATGCAATTTGGCTACGTTGGAATGTTCGTAATTTTCTTGCTTTAACTGTTAGACGTGAAAATTATGTTAGTAGCTTTGCTACAAATAAAAAACGGACACTTTTTAACTGCAGATTCTACAGTGGCTGGCATAGCACGCAAAAATACGAAAGTTTTCCAAAAAAAAAAAACATATTTTTTCTTTAAGAAACGGAAAGAAAAAACATTTTTAAAGAACGAAAGAGTAAAAAACAGTAATTCTTTAGAAAAAGTTCTGCATGGCCTAAAATGCAATCATTAGATATTCATTTTTGCAGTGGTATACGAGGTATGCCAAAAATATAAATTTTGCCCAAGAAAAAAGTACCTCTATTTTTCATAATATTAAAAATGTTTAATAAGAAAAGATGTTTAGAATTAAAAATTACATTTAAATACAAAAACTTGTTTATTAAAAAAACACTATTACAAAATATATATGCGATAACGGTAAAAATTTAAATTTTACATTAGTGCATACTTATTTTGACATGTAATATGTCAAGAAAGCTTAGGAACTGTTAAAACACTGAAAAGACAAAAACTCTCGTTATCGCAAGAAAAAAATGAAACTGAACCAGTTTGCCTATTTAAATGTAATTTTTAATCCTAAACATCTGTTTTTCAATAAAAATGTTTGACAATATGAAAAATAAAGGTATGTACTTTTCTCTTGAGCAAAATTCATATTTTTTGACATACCTCGTACACCACTGCAAAATATAAATATCAAATAATTGAATTTTAGGTTCTAGACCATGCAAAACTTTTTATAAAGAATAACTTTCCTTTGTAAAATTAATTATTAAAAGAGTTTTCCATATGGTGCAAACTTAAGTAGACACGCTGTGTATATCGTCGTCAATATCACGAAGTAGTATTTTTTCAGTTTTACAAAAGTACTTTTTAAGAATTTTTGTGCAACTTTTTTTTATAAGTAAAATAAAATAAGTTAATTTATTAATATAATAATAATATACCTTTAAAACTAACAAAATATAACTTAAGCAAATTTGTAATATTAAGGCACTTCGCACATGAGTCGGTGAAACAGCGACGTGACCGATATTCGACGAGCTTTCAACAGTATGTATGCATATATTCGTGTGGCGACAACCGTACAGCGACAAGTATACGTTTAATGGCCAATTTTTACTATATTCTCCCAAATCCATCTTTTGTCCAAAAATTTCTTGACTTCACATTAATTTTCCCGTGTAAAAACCAGACACAATTACAATCTGAAGCACACACAGTAAACCAAATACAAAACGGTTCTGTATTGCATTTGTTTATTGAAGGACGCGGATTGCTAAGATCGGACACGCTAATATGCTAACGTGCGTGTGTCGAAGCCTCTAAAAATCGCGTTCTCGTCGCTGTTTTACCGACCCATGTGCGGAGAGCCTATAGAGAGCAACTTTTTTAACACGCTTTTATTAACTTGGGTTGTAACTATCTATCAATCTATTAATCTGGCTGGCTATGTAACGGAATCTTTAAGCATAATTTTAACCAACTTCCAGCTATTCGATTTCTTTGAAACTTTGCACACGTATTAAGGAAACATGACAATGCAATAATCTGCAAACAGTATCCCGTTATCTTTTTTGGATCGCCAGGAAAAAAATTCCATTATATTATAAAAACAACACCTAGGATGCCATCTGTTGGCAACATTTCAAACTTTGCTATTAAATGAAGAAGAAATTTTTTAGTTTTTACACAATTTGGTTAGTTGCACCATTGGTGTTCAATTTTTATGAACAATAAAAATTAATAAGTTCTTTTACACAATAGGGTTAGTTGCACCATTGGTGTTCAATTTTTATGAACAATAACAGTTAATAAATGCCGTTAACACGCTTTTTATTAACTTGGGTTGTAACTATCTGGCTATGTAACGGAATCTTTGAGCCTAATTTTAACCAACTTCCAGCTATTCGATTTCTTTGAAACTTTGCACACGTATTAAGGAAACATGACAATGCAATAATCTGCAAACAGTATCCCGTTATCTTTTTTGGATCGCCAGGAAAAAAAAATTCATTATATTATAAAAACAACACTTAGGTTGCCATCTGTTGGCAACATTTCAAACTTTGCTATTAAATGAAGAAGAAATTTTTTAGTGGGTTGCAATATATTGGCAACAGTCCAAACATTGCCTGGATTGCCATCTGTTGGCAAAATTTCAAACTTTGCTACTTAATGAAGAAGAAATTTTTAGTGAGTTGCAATCTGTTGGAAAAATTTTAAAATTTGCCACTCTTGTTCATTAAAAAATTTTTCGCCATTTTGTCAAGAGTAGCAGAAACTAAAAAATGAAAAATAATTAATAGTTTAAAAAACTAAAAAAACACGCTTTTATATGCAACCGAACTAAAAATTAGAAAATAATTTTTCATTAAAAAAATATTGTCATTTCATAGTAAAAAGCGTGGGGTGATAAATATATTAAATGTTATAATTATTATATTTGCAAATATCTATGATGGAAAAGTTATGAAAAAATAGTAAAATGCACCCCACGCTTTTTACTATGAAATGACAATATTTTTTTAATGAAAAATTATTTTCCAATTTTTAGTTCGGTTGCATATAAAAGCGTGTTTTTGGTTTTTAAACTATTAATTATTAAGCAATAATATCGTCTCTAGTCCATGTTTCCATTTATTAAGCTACTCCACTTCGTAATATTGCCGAAGATATATAGAGATATAAGAGATCCTTATCTCAAAAATTAGCGCTCCATCGCATGATACACTAACCGCGGTAAAACGTTGTATGTATGTATATCTACATGATGTCCATGTATAATAAAATATTATACAAAATTCCGAAGGTCTGTCGTTTATGGGCTTTTATTCTATTGTGTTAGATGTTGATATACAAATTATTTCTGTTTTAGTAAATAGGCAAATTCAAATTTTAAGCTTTTCCTTTTCCAGTGTTGATTTCAGAAATGTTTTTCTGAGGGGAGTTTAATATTCCTTGGGGTGGGGGATCCTAAAGTTACAAAAATTTTCTAACCGGCCAAAAAATAAAGAGCAAAGAAAATATTCCTAAGAAAAAAAAATATAGAGAGGGGGATATTTTTTTGTATAGGGAGAAATATTTCCCCTGGGCCACGCTCTAAACTCAACGCTATATGAAAGTGACTACGCATTGATTTTCAACTACTTTAAAAATGTGTTGTATGCTACTGGGTGTTTACAATAAATTATTTTAAATAACATTGTGTTTTAATAAAATTAGGCACTAATATTTAAAGCATTAAAAGGCTAATAAAATAAAGCTTTAGCCCAAATAAATTTATTTAGTCTTATGGCATCTCAAACAGTACCTGCATAAATATTTAGAAAAAAAATACATCTCGCTTTTGCGCAATTTTTATACAAGAACAAAAACTTTTATATAAAAGTTGTAGGGTTTTAAAGCGTGCATGTCCCAAAAATATTTCATTGTATACAGTTTCCAAAAAGAAGTTATGGCTAAGAAGTTAGTTTTTAAAATTGTAACCTCCATTTTGTTTTTGCAGAATCGGATTCAGCATCAACTTTTGCATGTAGTAGGTACGTTATTTTATTTTGTCACTTGTAACGATGTTGTCACACTATTTATAATTTACTGAAACTTTTTTAAAAAACATGTTACCCAAACATTAGGTAAAAATGGAAATAAATTAGTTATTAATAATACTAAGCTAGGTGTTTTAACACACTAAGGACCATATTTATAACTAATATTAGTATTTCCGTTTTTTTAATTTTCAGGAAACATGTTTTTATGAAGGTTTCAGTAAGTTATAAATACCGTGACAACATCGTCAGGAGTGTAAAAATAAAGTAACGTACTATATGCAAACTTTTATGTAGCATCCGATTGCGTAAACAATAATAGGGGTAACAATTAAAAAAAAAACTTACTTTTGACCTATATTTTTTGTTTGGGACACTCTGTATACATCAAAATATTTTTGGGACATGCACCAGTGACCCAACTAGTCTCTTGTTTTTTGGAAGAGGCTTATAAGCCCCTGTTTATAGAGTATACCTATATTTGTCGAAAAATAATAATATAGTTTAAATGTTTAAATAATTTTGGGGTGGCTAATCGCCGTGTTGGGGGCTAAGCCCCTCCCTAGCCCCTCTCTAATTGCGCCTATGACATGCTCGTTTAAAAACCCTACAACTTTTATAAAGGGTGGGCCAAAACTGTAGAAGCAGTTTCAATATCAATAAAACAAACAATGCAAAACTTACAAATATTCTATTGACATTATTTTAAACTTCAAATAATTAAAAATTTTATGCCCTAAAAATTATATTTTTAAGTGACTTTCTTCACGTTGCTGACATTCTTAATCCGGAGTTGCATATTTTCAAAAATTTAGCTACAAATTGCTCGCGGAATGGCGTTTATTGACAATTTTGGTCAGTGGACAATCCCTGACAGAAACGTCAACGTCATCTTCATTCTCCCAAGCTTTTTGTGTGGACTGCAATATCAGCAAGTGGAATAATTTTTCCATATTTTCCCAGCTCCTCAACATTTGAAAGACATAATGCTACAACCTGGTTTCAACAAGATGAAGCCACCTGCCACACTGTCACAGTATCCATAAATTTGTTAAAAGAAATCTTTCCTGGAAGACTCATCTCACGAAGGGGTGATATTCAGTGGACCCCTCGGAGCCTGGATCTTACTCCAAATGATTATTTTCTATGGGGTTGCCTAATATCAAGGGTCTATGAAAATAATCCAACCAACGTTGGGCCAGCTTAAACAAAACATTGTGCAGGAAATTAAAGCCATTCCGCGAGCAACTTGCCGCCAAGTTTTTAAAATATGAAACTCTGGATTAAGAATGTCGGCAACGCGAGGGACGTCAATTGAAAAATATATTTTTTAGGTCATTTAAATTTTCATTATTTGTAGTTTTAAATAATAATAATTAAATATGTGTAAGTTTTGTAATGTTTGTTTTATTAGATATTAAAACTGCTCATACAGTTTTATAAAATTTTCAAGCATCTTTAGGGATTAAATGACATTATTTATTATACAAAAAGAAATACATTTTCACCGGTGTCAGCCATTAATGTTTAAGGGTAAATATTTTTTCAAATTTTTGTTTACTTTGAAATAAATTTGATTTTTTTGATTTTTGATAAACGGGTTTCGCCTAAATAAACAGTAAATATTTTTGCTTTTATAGCAAAATTATTAATTAACGTCTACCCTATACTAAATACTATAGAGTAATATAGCAATATGCCCATTTCCAAAAATGGTTAGTATTTATTAACCCGTAAAAAAGGTCAAGATATGTTTTCCAAATTTGTCTTGAATGACAAAAAAATTTAAAAAATTCATTTTATTTTATGTGGCGTTATGATTTTTGTAATATTTACCTTTAAGCTCTTTATAAACGACACTAATGGATATTAATTTGCTTAACATTTTTTAAAAATCTTTAAATTGGTATTAAAGTTATTGGAAAAAAAACAATAATTTTTTAATTCTTAAAGTTTGTTGATAAAGTTACCGGACACCCTGTATAAAATTTAATATATCTTTTGCATATGCCTGAATTCTTTAGACAGCTTAAATTTACTTTACCCAAGTAACTGTCAAACTTTCTCGGAAATAGAATTTTGTTGTAGCAATCCTCTTCACTCCGTAAGCTTTATAAGCAATTTTAAATCTAGTAACTTCTTTTATCTCGGTCGCAAAACTAAAAATTAAAGTAGAAAAGCATTGTTTTTATTTTGTTAAATTTATTTTATTAATATTTAAACTTTTTAAATGTTTTAAAAAATTAAAGAAATCATGTAGTTTATTTTGTGTATAAAATAATATGTTATACAAATTATATATCCAACAACTTTTTAAAGAAAAAAATTTTAATACAAGGAGACTTAAGATCATTACTCTTATTATTCGCAAACCACGTAATAGAGTAGGGGCTCATGAGCGGCAGTCTTCGTTATTTTGTAAAAGGTAAAAATCTGTCAGGCATGCTCCCAACATAGGTAAAAGCGATGGGAGACTATGAAGGTTGACTCATAGTGGCTTTGGCTTTGGCGGTTCCAAAGGTTAGTAAATTATAACTTAACTTTCGTCATTTTGTAAAATGTGAATTTTAGATATGTTACTTAAGTACTTATTAGAAGATATTCCCTCAGTCGCCAGACAGTTTTAACAGTTTCAACCCCTTTGCAGACAATTTTCTTGAGTTTTTGATATTTATTTTTTATTTTCTTATGCTCAAAAGATAATAGATGAAAAAGTATGAAACTTTTATATAGGAAGTTTTTTTTTATTCTTCATGCTATTTTTCATGCTATAATAAAAAGTAGGTGGCAAAAGTAAATGATAGCCTTGTACATTTAAAAACCACAAAACAAAAAAAAAGTCTCTAACTAAAAACGCTACTTCAGAACTTTTACGTGGGAAAACTTTTAAAAATTTTTTTACATTCCAGGAGTGGGGGTAATTACCATCTTTACCTTCCTCCCCCATCCATGCTGGGGACAATATCGCATTACCGGACATCCTGTATAAACGTTGGTCCGAAAATAAATTGTTTCAAAGATGTTGCATTTATTTATTTTCTTTAACCCATCTTAAATATGCCTTATTTAATTTTATTAAATATGGCGGTGATCTAGAGCAGTACGAGCTTATTTACCTCAACTTAATTAATTGTATTAGGTTCAGTGGCACCTAAACAAAAAAAGAAAATTAAAATACAGTTTTTTTTTGGTCCTCCGATCCGAGATTAGAAAAAGTACATTTCTATGAAACACACAATAAACGTATATAAAATTTTCTTTGGGACCTTTTTATCTTTGGACAATCTACGAAGGCTAAAAGCCTAAAAACTAACGTACCGTGGGTGCCTTAAGCGAGATAAGTCGGAGTTTGTTAACAAGACACTTAAAGACTTTGGGGAGGGAAGGAAAAGATCTCCGCGGGCAGCAGGTCCCACATTCTAGAAATTCTAGGGATAAAAAACGAAAAAATTGGGGAATTCGAGGCATGTCCAGTTAGGCCGTATAGGAACGTGCGACACCACGAGTTTCTCTGTTGAGAACCGTAAGTAAAGGAATTCTACTGGACAATTCTTTAAAGTAGAAGCCATGGAATTACCTGTTAAAAAGTGATAAATCTCTAGAGCCCGGCGATGGGCGAGAGAAAGAAGCTTTTCTGTAAGGATCATTAATTAGACTATCAGCCTTTTTTTTGGAATCAAGAATACTAAGAGTTGGGGGGACGCCATGCCCCAGATACGAGAACAATATTGGAATGAGGGTCGGATTTGGGACACATACAAAGTGTATGAATTAGAAGGTAAAAAATACTTTTTGGCTCGACAAGAAAGCTGTCGTGGCTATAGATACAATGAGTTTATGCCACTTACGGTCATTCTCAAATTTGACGCCCACAAGATAAAGGTAGACACCTTATTTCTCTGCAAAACTTGGCTGCTCATAAGTACAAAATAAGTGTTTGATGACTATTTTTTCGACTAAAAATACGATTGTGTTTTGAATGCATTAAAATGTACGAGATTTTTGGCGCCCCAATCCAATACTAAATTAAGGTCCTGTGAAAGAGAGATCTGTATCTTCTTTAATCATATTGATATACAATGATGTAACAACCCTAAAAAGACTAAATTAAATAACAATAATATCTAAACCAAAGATACATTTTTAAATTTAGTGTTTTTAAAATTTTACTATGTTTTTGGTTGGTCCAGGGATAGGCATATTTCTCCCAGAAACTAATACCACAAAAATTCAGACGGCAAAATTTTAAAAACTATTTGTATTATTTTAATTCAAATAAAAAACATGCACAAATTAGTGGCTCTCCATAAAAAAATGGTTGTTATTACCTTATGACCATAAATAGAATAAAAATCAATGTGATGGTGGTGCTATTTAAAGTATCGATTAGCCGTTTCCGGTTAAACTGCAAGTAATGGAAAAGAAATGGATGTACTAAACCATATTTATATAAATATCAAATATAGACATGCCGAATTTCATTTTTCTATCTTTAAAGGTAAAAAGTTATAAAGGGGTACTGATGTATGCCGTTCAGTATAAAAAATATCGTTTACTTCAAAGTAGGATATTTTTTTGTTTTTTAATAAAGATTAGTGTGTCATTACCACATTGGATTTGCTTTAAAATATTGCATTAAGTAATATATTACAAATAATATAGTTCAAATACTGGATTGAGTTGTCCGTTACTTTGTGATAGTCCATTTTAAATTAAAATGAGACAAATTACTTTGTTTTCTATCACTATATTTATCAACATTGTGACTGCAGTTTCGAAGCTTTGCTACATTTTCAAACTGAATATTCTAAACTACTTGAAACTTGTATATATATACACGTACAATTGGTTAACACATTTTTAATAATAGTGCCTATCCTAAATTTTAAAAAACTGTAAATAGTGGGCTGCTCCTCAGGTCGGTCTGGTCATTCAATAAATTTATTGAGGGGTTTTATTGGCTTTGTAAATTTCAATAGACTCTAAAATGTTAAGTTTTTTACTTTTCGGTGCGGTATATAAAATTTTAAGATTATCGACACTTGGGAATGAATGACCAGATGTTATAAAGTGGTTGGCAAAGTTTGAATTATTTTTATTTAGTACATATGACGATTTGTGTTCCTTAAACCTAATATTAAAATTTCTTCCTGTTTGCCCTACATATAAACTATTGCATTCTTCACAATTTAAACTATAAACTCCAGATTTATTTAATGGTAGTGTTTTTCCTTAGCATTAAAAAATAACTGAGAAACTTTTTGGGATGGCCTAAAGGCAATTTTTAAATTATTATTTTTTGTTAAGATGTGTGCTATTTTATCTGAAACTGGTCCAAAATATGTTAGGGTATGGTATGTTGGGGTGCTATTGGGTTTTATATATGGGTATATATGATTAAGGGCTAATTGTTTTTGTTTTTTATTAATTAGCGAATTTATGGTACTTAAATCAAAACCGTTATTTTTCGCGATAATTCTTATTGTATTTAATTCTATTTCACGTTTGTGGTTTTCTAAAGGGATGGAAAATGCTCTGTGTATCATTGTTCTATATGCTGCAAGTTTGTGTGTTTTGGGGTGTGTCGAGTGGTTTGAAATCGTAGTGTCAGTAAATGTAGGTTTTCTATATATATCAAAGGAAAATTGGTTGTTCTTTTTGGAAATCGATATATCAAGGAAATTTATGGTGTTATCGATTTCTTTTTCCATTGTAAACTTTATTTTAGGGTGAAGGCTATTAAGATGATTAAGTGTTAATTGTAAATCTAAATCGCTACCTGTAAAACACACTAGAATATCATCCACGTAATTGCACACTGGTATCCTTTGACGTTGTTAACATGTTCCCTAACGTTCCTAATCGTGACTGTTTAGCCATCATTGAAGAAACTCTTACTTATAAAAATATTAATCCAGTCATAAAAAACGAAATTATTACATTGTTTAATTTTTTGTATTCAAGAAAATTATTTTATGTACAATAATACATTCTATAAACAGACAGACGGACTAGCTATGGGATCACCGTTAAGTCCACTTCTAGCCGAAATCTTTATGTCTAATCTGGAAGAAAATTTTTTAAAAACTGATTTTGCGAAAAACATAAAGTTTTGGTTCAGATACGTGGATGATATTCTAGTGTGTTTTACAGGTAGCGATTTAGATTTACAATTAACACTTAATCATCTTAATAGCCTTCACCCTAAAATAAAGTTTACAATGGAAAAAGAAATCGATAACACCATAAATTTCCTTGATATATCGATTTCCAAAAAGAACAACCAATTTTCCTTTGATATATATAGAAAACCTACATTTACTGACACTACGATTTCAAACCACTCGACACACCCCAAAACACACAAACTTGCAGCATATAGAACAATGATACACAGAGCATTTTCCATCCCTTTAGAAAACCACAAACGTGAAATAGAATTAAATACAATAAGAATTATTGCGAAAAATAACGGTTTTGATTTAAGTACCATAAATTCGCTAATTAATAAAAAACAAAAACAATTAGCCCTTAATCATATATACCCATATATAAAACCCAATAGCACCCCAACATACCATACCCTAACATATTTTGGACCAGTTTCAGATAAAATAGCACACATCTTAACAAAAAATAATAATTTAAAAATTGCCTTTAGGCCATCCCAAAAGTTTCTCAGTTATTTTTTAATGCTAAGGAAAAACACTACCATTAAATAAATCTGGAGTTTATAGTTTAAATTGTGAAGAATGCAATAGTTTATATGTAGGGCAAACAGGAAGAAATTTTAATATTAGGTTTAAGGAACACAAATCGTCATATGTACTAAATAAAAATAATTCAAACTTTGCCAACCACTTTATAACATCTGGTCATTCATTCCCAAGTGTCGATAATCTTAAAATTTTATATACCGCACCGAAAAGTAAAAACTTAACATTTTAGAGTCTATTGAAATTTACAAAGCCAATAAAAACCCCTCAATAAATTTATTGAATGACCAGACCGACCTGAGGAGCAGCCCACTATTTACAGTTTTTTAAAATTTAGGATAGGCACTATTATTAAAAATGTGTTAACCAATTGTACGTGTATATATATACAAGTTTCAAGTAGTTTAGAATATTCAGTTTGAAAATGTAGCAAAGCTTCGAAACTGCAGTCACAATGTTGATAAATATAGTGATAGAAAACAAAGTAATTTGTCTCATTTTAATTTAATATAGTTCAATCTTAATTTTTGGAGCTTGGGCAAAAAATACAAAAAAAAAAGAACTTTAGAGCCGTCTATTTAAAAGTTTAAAAGAGAGATTAATTTTAGTTTGTATTTTTTGAAAGAAAAGCATTAGAACTGATTTTAAAATAATCATAAAATTCTGGATGAAAATTAAAATTTAATTTAAAAATAAAATTGCATTGTCATTTTTTTTTAAAATAATGTATTCGGATGTAAAATGGTCAAGAAAAAACAAAAAATAATGCAGAGATGTCCCATTTAAACATAAAAATTTAATTTTAATTTTTTTTAAGATATAGTCTTAATTTTAAATAATACGGTTAAATAACCCTAATTATGATTGTCAAAAAACAAGTTGGTTTTGGTTCCTTTGTTATACAAGACAGTAAACAAAAACTTAATTTTGTCCAGCTAATTAGGTCAAATCTTATTAATTTTTTCTTCTTTAACACGCTACAATAATAATTTATTTTAAACGTCATTACCCCTGCGTGTAAAAGTCTTCTAAATCTTTTTATTGGAAATTTCGATTCGAAGTCCATTAACACGAAAGCTATCTCAGCTTATTAAAATGCCGGAAGTGAAAATATTAGGCATTTTAAGCTTATTTGGTGTATTCTTTTGTTCCTAAATAAAGAAACGCATTAATCAGCACGACAGTACATTAGCTGACGCTATGTTATTACACAAGTTGGCCAACAGATTAACTCTAGATAAATAATGGACTATACTTAAAGTACGTCACTTGCTTTTTTGCTGTACATAAATTTTATAGTGGCCATTTATTTTAAACCTATACAGTGTGTCCAAGATACGGATCCTAACCATGGAAATCTTAGTACTTATTGGAGATACAGCTTAGGTTAAATTACAAAAAGTTGTGTTTTTTAAAGCTTATTTACATGACCTTTAAAAACTTGAAAACATTTTATGGCCTGCTGAGATATTTGGCAAAAACGAAAATTTGACCATATCGATTTTATTTTTTTCTGACTTTATATGAAGAGATATAAAAAAAACTAATAACACTTTTTCATTGGCACTTTTAGCTACTACATAATGATATTTTTAGATTTTATACCCGATGTTTCGTTTTCAAGAAACCATCAACTTATTTTTTTTATATGGCTCGAAAAAAGTACCCCTGTATCTGATCCCATTTTTCATTACAAATTCAACGATGTATTACATGTCATATTTTAATTTTTAGTTAAAAGAAATATTGCATTTTTTCTTTTTTTTTTTAATTATTTTTTAGTATTTCTTGCAAACAAATGCTTGACGTTAATACCTGTTACCGTACCTGTAACATAATTTAATATCATTATAAAATAGAATTTGTCCCTATTATCCTACTTGTCGAGTTGTTGTTTTTAGAGCAATTGTTCTTATTGTTACTGTTGTCTCTATTATTGTTTATTGGTGAATATCTTATTGTATTATTATGGTCGAATATGCAGGATGGCCATTATAGCCATGAAAATAAGTTTGACATGCTAACATGCTACATTTTATGCTGCAAAAATAATTGAAGGTATCATTTCTGTAGTTAATGAATTATGGTAAATACATGGACCTGGTATTTTAGTTCATAAAATTCCACACCACATATTAAACCCAAAACGTTCTTGATGTTTCGATATTTTCTTAACACGTGGATTTTGTTGAGCCTAGTAATGCGTATAAGCAAGCGAGCCTAATATTTTTTGAGAAGTGTTACACGATTTTGAAATTTTGGTTAAATGTATTGACGGATGGGATGCAGACTTCTAATGTGTCAGATTTTAGGTGGCACATCCGGTGTAACCGGAAGTGCTCTTAACTTTGCTATTTTAAATAAAACCCCCTGTATATTTTTTAAAAACTCAATTTTTCAGGCAATTTAAAATAATACATGTACCATGTACCACATGTTATACCTATCTTAATTAGTTATTGACAAAATGGCGTTTAACAATGTCAAATTAATTACAATTTTTACAGATATTTTAAAAAACAAATAATGATAGAAAAGGGATAATGCGATTTTTTACACATATTTAATAAACCTTCTATCCTTTGTCGCAGGCAAATGGTTATATTAGGCAAATGGCTTCTGCCTAGGTAAATGGTGCATTTTTATTTTTAAATATCATTTGCCTTGGCAAATGCTATTTACCCAGTCAAATAGCATTTGATTTCATTTGCCTAAGCAATTTTTAGTTAAATGGAAATAGAAATATTTGCACAACCAGACGGTCATGCAAAACTATCACATTGAGATAGCCAAGGTTAGTTCTGGTTAGTCAAACCTTTTTTTTTTAAATTTTCTAATGAAGCAAATTTAAAAAAACTAATCATGACCGATCTAATGTGACAGTTTTGCATGACCTTCTTATAGCGGTTCGAACCAATCAACCTATACGTGCTTTTGATTTTTACTGTAGTCTGCAAAACACCTGTAAGTCTAATATGTTATTTAATATGTCACAGTCATTTGCCTAACAAGGTCCACGGCACATGCATTTACCTAGACAAATGGTTTTTAAATAAAAATTATTTTTTGAAGTCATTTTCCCAGGCTTTAGCTTTTACCCAGGCAAAACCAATTTGCCAAAGATTTTTTCAGTTTTCTAACAAGTTTATAAGTAAGTTTTTAGGTAAACTGTTTACCACATTTTTGGTAAACTATTTACCACATTTTTGAGACGCAACCATTGGCCCAGTTCTCGTCTGGCGTCTTGTTAAGATTTTATTTTATTGCATTAAAATGATTTCAACCTAGTGCTAATGAACCTTTGTTTATAGATTGAAACCTTTATATTGTAAGTAACTTTATATTGAATATTTCATTATTTTATTTCTTTTAAAGTAATATTAACTTTTATTATATTGTGTTAGAGCAGAATAGTTCTTCATAATGTATAAAAGTTTTAATTTTCGTAAAATGTTAAATACATTTTTTAATTTTATTCTGGAGAGAAGCCAAATAATATTTTGTTTAAATTTAATCTCCCAGAAAACAAATAAAAAATAAAATACTTTATTATATGGCTAAACATTTTTACTATTCTTTTTACCTGGTTAAGATACCTAATGGGTGTATCTTTTACCAGTTAATTTTTTCAAAAGTAATGTCAAACTCTAAAGTGTCCATCAGACATTACATTTTTTAATTTTTTTTCAGTTTTTTAACAAGTTTAGAAGTAAGTTTTTAGGTAAACTGGTTACCACATTTTTGGTAAACTATTTACCACATTTTTGAGACGCAACCATTGGCCCAGTTCTCGTCTGGCGTCTTGTTAAAATTTTATTTTATTGCATTAAAATGATTTTAACCGAGTGCTAATGAACCTTTGTTTATAGATTGAAACCTTTGTATTGTAAGTAACTTTATATTGAATATTTCATTATTTTATTTTTTTAAAGTAATAATAACTTTTATTATATTGTGTTAGAGCAGAATAGTTCTTCATAATGTATAAAAGTTTTAATTTTTTTAAATGTTAAATAAACTTTTTAATTTTGTTCTGGAGAAAAGCCAAATAATATTTTTTTTTAATTTAATCTCCCAGAAACAAATTGTCGGAACTACCAAATTCTTCATAAAACCAGCATTAATTTTAACATTTCGACTATACGTTCAAGAGCGAAAAGTTTGAGGATCAAAATAATTGTAAAAATCTAAGATTACATGCCATTTAAAAACTATTCATTTCAAAGAAAAACTTTTCATTTAAAGTATGTCTAAAATTGGTTAAGGATTATCGGAAATTAACACATTTTTCCCAAAATTACAAAACCGTAAAAATAACCACTTTCCGATATTTTGATCATTTTAGGAACTTTTTTCGAAAACAAATATTTAAAAAACGGCAGCGAATCGCGTTTTGGCTCAATTTATCGTGCTACGCCTACGGCATCCTCCTAATGTTTAATATTTTGGTCATAATTTTCGGGTAAAATTTGATTAAAAGGTGTGGCGAATTCGTCATGTATTATAGTGGTTTTTATTTTTTTCTTATAAAACGGTGCTCCATTCGGGAAAAAATCAGAAGATCAGTTTGTTCCAAATTTAATGGGAATCAAAAATAATTTTCTTATAAAAAAAGCAGAGGCGCACCAACTATTTCTTAAAAAATAGTCTATCCAGATATGGTACGGACGCCACTGGTTTTTTTATATTTAGCATCAAGAAATGTGTTTTCCTGCTTTAAAGCAAAGCACCAAAACCAATTAAATATCTATAGTGGCTTAAAAATTATAATTAAAAAATGTATTTTTTTCTTGGCATTTTAGTACCCCGTAACTCGGTATCTCTGAAAGAAAGCGTTGTCAGACATACATAAAAAAACTAGTGCTTCTTTTTGACGTAGAATATGCCAATAAAATTTGGTGCAATAATTGCGGAACACCCTGTATAGGTAACAAATAAACGTGGGATTACAAAGAAGTAATTTAAAAATTTTTTGTAAGTTTAAATACTTTAGGTAAAAATGAATTAAAGAAATAAATTATACTACGCAATAATACATAAAAAGTTTTCGGCAATGAGTCACTTAAACCGACGAGGCAAAAACAACTTTTATTAAAAGCTCCAGGGAATCTGCAGTATGATTAAGAAATACAGTCACCATAAATCACTTCTTTTTTGCGATTTTCTTTCATGCCAAGATACCTTTTAAGAATCGAATAATTTAAATTAAAATTAAAAGTTTACTTGCAATAAATATTATTTTGTATTTTTCTTTAACGATAAATGTGAAAGTGTAATATGATAAAGCAAGTGTAAAGAAGTTTAATGAAAACATAGTTGTTTAAGTACTTACTTGTTTTTTATTAAAAAATTACTATGAAAATCAAATATCTATGTCATCTAATCCTAAAAAGAATGTTGGTCTATTATTAATAACCTTCGTGGAAAAAACAACTTACCAACCATAAATACTACATTAACTAGTGAAACACTAAATTCGTTCTATTGCTCTGTAGCCTCAAAGAATATCTATTTATTTGCAATATTAATCCACTTACTTATATTTAAAACATTGTTATTAATGAAACTTTTTTTTTTAGTCCAACTAATGTAGAAGAGATTCTTGGTGCTTTTAATGAAATCAAAAACAAATCATCTTTCGGTTGGGATAACTTGTCAATTAAAATATTTTCTAAACTTTTTAACTCAGCTTTACAAGCATTGGCTGCAATAAATTTTTCTTTTTTAAATGGGGTATTTCCAAATGTCTAAAAGCTTTTGTAATTATACCAATTTATAAAGGGGGAGAATATGATACACCTTCTAATTTCAGACCTATTAGTTTATTACCTACTCATTCTAAAATAATTGAAAAAATTGTCAAAAATAGAATGATTTCTTTTATTCAAAAACATAAGATTTTAAACTTAAAACAATTTGGATTTCAAAAAATAAAAATACGAATGACGCAATATTTTCATTTCTCGAACATCTATACACATCATTAAATGAGGGTGATCTTGCAGCTGCTATTTTTTGTGATTTGTCTAAAGCGTTTGATTGTGTAAATCATTCTATTCTTTTACAAAAACTTTAAATATATGGTTTTCGTGGTACGTCTTTAAATTGGTTCAAATCATATCTTTCAGAAAGATCATCAAAACAATTAAATAATAATAAATCAGAAAGTAAATTCATAAATTGTGGTGTTCCTCAAGGTTCTGTATTTGAACCGTTGTTATTTTTGTTATATATAAATGATTTAGCTTTTATCGATATAAAAGGCCAATTTACTATGTTTGCTGATGACACCACTATTTTATGGAACAACAAAAATAAAAATGTATTATACGATTCAATTAATAATAATAATATTTTGGGAAACGTGGAAATTACACTCTGTCGATTTGTTACAAATTCCAGAATACGATCTTATTTATAGTGAAGGTGCTATTAATAAAGCGGATGGGACAGTTATTTATATAAAAAGCATTCTTAACTTTGAAAATTCTATTATAAGTATTGGAAACATAAAGGCAATAAAGACAACTATCAAAAATAAAAATAAAACCATAGAAATTATTTCAATTTATCGACCTCCCTCACAATGTAAAAAGGAATTTATTAAAAACTTAAATTGTTTTCTTAAAAATAATCAAAGCAAGTCTGACTTAAGTTTAATTGTGGGTGATATAAATATTGATATACTAGATGCTAATTCGGAAGAATCCATAAATTACCTTAATTTGCTATATGAGTTTCAGTATATTTCGGCAATAAACAAAAACACTAGGGTGGAGGGAAGTAGTAGTACATGTCTTGACCACATTTTTGTAAGAAGTAAGCTCTCACGGGAGTCTTTTCAATCACTTATTCTGGAGCAGCAAATCTGTTCCGACCACTACCCAATTATTTTGCAGTGTACAGATTTATTACCTTCAGTACATTTTAATAATAAGAAACAAAATAAGGTAAAAGCATATATTGATCACTTGAGGTTACAGGAAAATTTGTCCAATGAGGACTGGCGGAGCATCTACGAAACTACTGATGTTGAAATGTCGTGGAATAGATTTGTGAGTGCAATAAACAATCATATCAAAGCCTGTAGTACCACAGTTACGTTACCTAGAAGGGAATTACGACGAACCCCTGGATAACACAAGCACTAATAACATCTATAAATAAAAGAGATAAATTATATCAAAAATGTAAAAAAATCCACAAAATGTAACCTTGCTTAATACTTTTAAATGTTATAGAAATAAACTAAATGATTTGATTAAAATAACGAAAATTAATTATTTTAAAAACCTAATTAATGAAAACAAAAATTCATCAAAAACTTTATGGCAATGTGTCAATAAAATGCATAATAATAACAACAGATCAGAAATTAAAAGTATTAAAAACAATGAAGGCAAGTTGGTCTCGGAAAAGATCGCAATTTCCGAGAGTTTTAATAGTTTTTTTAGTCAGATTGGTGCAAATCTAGCTTCAAAGGTGGGACAAACTTTTCATCAGCTTAAAAGAGAATACATCCAAATTCTATATATATGTATAAAACGTCCAAAGAAGAAGTTGTACGATATATAAATGAGCTTAAACCAAATAAAGCTCCAGGGTTAGATGGTATTAATGGTGAAACCTTAAAAAATATTCTATATATTTAGTTACGCCTCTAACCTGGTTGATAAATGAATCAATTCGTAACGGTATATTTCCAAAAGCACTCAAAATAGCAAAAATTAAACCTATGTATAAGTCAGGAGATAAAAATGATTTAAGCAACTACAGGCCAATTTCGTTGTTGTCTGGATTATCGAAAATCTATGAAAAAGTTATAAAAAAGCGTATGACAGACTACATCGAGAAGTTTGGTCTTTTGTCTGATAGACAATATGGGTTTCGAGTGGGTAAATCTGCACAGGATGCAATAGCTTATTTAAGTGCCAAAATAAATTATGCCATGGATAACAGCATACCAGCATTGTGCATCTTTGTGGACCTGGCCAAGGCGTTTGATACAGTGGATCATTCAAAGTTGTTGGAAGTGTTGTATAATCTTGGTTTTAGAGGTCTGGCATATGAAATACTTAAGAGTTATTTGGTAGACCGGGAACAGTTCGTTGAGGTAAACAATTCAATAAGTTCAACTAGATCTGTCAACTGCGGAGTACCTCAAGGGACTGTGCTTGGTCCGCTGCTCTTTACTCTTTATGTCAATGACATTTTTAATATCGATGTGTCCTGTGATGTCATTAGCTTTGCTGATGATACTGCTGTATTTTGTCAGGCAGACGATTGGAATTCGTTGAAGAGAATGGCGGAGAGGGATTTTGCTCTCTCGTTAATTTTTTTAATGACCGAAAATTAACAGTAAATTGGGAAAAAACATTTTTCTTGCCGTTTACGTCATACGCCAGAAGTCTTCCTGTGTATTCAGAACTTAATATAAGTGATGGGAATTATGATAAGACTATAAAATCTGCTAAGACTGTAAAGTATTTGGGTGTGGTCATTGATAGACATATTAGATGGGACGATCATATCAATTATGTAATAAATAAAATTAGGTGCCTTATAACTAAATTTAAATTTTTAAGCAAGTTTTTGATGAGAAACACCTTAAAATTCTTTATTATGCACTCGTCCAGTCCCATTTATCATACGGCATTATAGCCTGGGGAGGTGCGACCAATAATTATTTATTAAAACTAGAAACAACACAAAGATGGTTAATAAAAGTAATGTATAATAAAGCTTATCTGTTTCCAACGGAAGAGTTGTATGAGGGGACAGGTTTGATGGATGTAAGACAGCTGTTTTGTAAGGAGTTGGCACTGAATCAGTTCAGAAATAAAGCACTCCAAACTGGTATTCAGCATAGTTATGCAACTCGAAACAAAGAAAACAGAGTTTTAGTGCCAAGGACTTACAAAACGGTTGGACAGAGATGTCATACATTTTTGGGTCCTCGTATACATAATTTTCTCCCTGAGAAAATAAAAAAATAAACTCGTATATATTATATAAAAGGAAATTAATACATTTTATTCTGAATTTACCTAGGGAAAGTGTAAAGAAATTAATTGATTTAAAAAATAATTAAATTGAGTTAAAAACGATACTACTGGTTTTTAGTATAGTTATAGTTAAACTTTGTATTTAGGTATTGTTTTGTCGTTTTTTTTCCTAACTTTTCTTTTATTTTTTTTTCATTTTTCTTTGTTTTCATTTTTAGAATATTGTTCTGTCTTTATAATTGTATTAACTTAAAACCTAAATTTAACATTATTTACTAGTACAGTTCCACCGAGTAATGAACTTTATATAGTATGCACCCTGCGAACAAGGTCTTCCTTTGCAGGGGTTACTGTTTATTTATGTTCGTACATTCTTTGTAACTGTTATTGGATAATTGTTAAGTAAATTAATTATCATAAATAAACATTATTATTATTATTATTATTATTATTTTAAAAAATAAATCCTGGTGTGATTCTAATTTGCTTACTTTTAATATTAATAAAACTAATATCCTAACATTTAAATGTACTCTTAATAACATTTATATGAATGATCAAATTGTTAAATATTCTTCATTTACTAAATTTCTAGGCCTTTTTGTCGATGTTAAACTAAATTTTAAAGATCATATAGAAAAACTATGTAATAAACTAGCATCTAATTGTTATGGTATTAGAATACTCTCTAAAGAATTAGAAGATTTTTCAGTTTTAAAATCTATTTATTTTTCTTTAATTGATTCTATCATTAGATATGGAATTTGTTTTTGGGGAAACTCGTATCAATATTTATTAAATTCAGTATTTGTATTACAAAAAAGAGCAGTTAGATATATCTGCAAAGCAAAGACAAAAGATTCGTGTAAACCATTGTTTAAGTCAAAGAAAATTTTAACTCTTACCTCTATTTATATTTTAGAAACAGTATGTTTATTTAAAAAAAAATGTTTAAAAAGTCCTAATAATTCTTTATATGATACTAGAAAAACATCTTAACTTCAACTTCCGAATCCAAATTCATCATTAACAAAAAATCTTTAATTTATGGCTCAAAAAAATTTATAATCATTTGCCCACTGAAAAAATTAAAATTTTTAAAAAATTTAAACTATCTGTTCAAAACTTGTTATTAAGTAAAGTGTATTAGGTATATATTAAGAGAATACTTTGATGATAATTTTAATTAGTCGTACCATTACATAAAGCATGTATCTTATTATTATTAATATTATTATTTGTTAATATTTTAATTTTATTCTGCTTTGTCAAAAGATTATTCTTGGACAATAAAGCAATATTATTATTATTATTATTAATTGTCAAACGTACATTCTTTACAAAATATACAGGCTTTTACAAATTTTAGGAAGACCATTAGGATCTTGGAAACGATAAGAGATACAGGGTTGGTTAAATTGAGGCAAAGTTGTGCATTTTATGCTGAACAATATCCTGTTTTAAAAATTTGCAGCCGTTCTGGTTTTATCCAGCAAAAACCGAAATTTTGCTAAACAGTTTTTATTGTTTTTTCAGTTTATTTAAAGAGACATTTTAAAACTAACGACACATTATTATTGCCACTTTTTCTCTTCTATAAAATGACGTCACTACATTTAAAACCATCATTAACTTTCTTTTTTTTTAATGGGCGGATAATTTGATTTTAAACTTAATTAATTCGTACTTTAATTTAAAATACAATATATTACACTTTCCATTTATGCGACGTTTCGAACAAATAACACCCATCCATTATTTTTATTAAAAATTACATTTTTATTCCAAACGATTTTGGAAATTTTTATTTGAAGGTAAGTATGCATTTATTTATTTTTATTACAACTCATTTTCATTTCTTTTAAAATTTATTTATTTTTAATTTAACTAACAAGCTAGAAAAATAAACATTTACCTATACGTAATTAAATAAAGCATTTAATTTAATCAAATGCCTCTCTCAACTTTATTGTAGCCCGTCATAAAAAATGGATACATACTTACCTGCAAACGGAAATTTCCCCGAACGTTTGTGGTGAAATTGTTATTTGTAATGGTGAAATGTTGAATGATGATAATTTTTTGGTTCAAAATGTCGCACAAAAGTGTGATATATTGTTGCATTTAGAATTAAATTACGAGTTTCCTAAGTTTACTAAGTTAAAAAATTCGATGATAGTGGCTCAAAAACGAAATTTTGTTAAGCATAAAAATGCGCAACTTTGCCCCAATTTAACCAACCCTGTATCTCTTACCGTTTTCGAGATCCTAATGGTGTTCTCCGAAATTGTACACCGTGTATACAGTTCATTTAATTAAAAGACGCCACTCCCTTTTATTTTATTATTTGTACACTTATAAGAAAATTCGAAAACACATAAATATTTATTTTTAAAGGGGCACTTTTTTTGTAAACATTTTCTTGTTTTAAGATTTATCCCCTCCCCACACCAACACAATCATTAAAAAGTTTAAATGTGCAAGAAGGTTATGTAATACCTTATCTTAAAGGGTTTTAAATTTTCTCTGTAATGGTTATTAGTGTTTAAAAATTGGTTCAGTGGTTTTTATGAAAAACACCGCAAATATTGGGTTATCTAGCCGGTTGCTCACCTTCATATCTTTTAAATTACTGAAAATAATATAATAAAATTTGATTGGTAGGTTTATTATATATAGTTTGCTGTTAGTTTCGGTTAAGACGGAAATTACCTTTTCTTTTCATTTTAAATGAGACATCTGAATTATTTTTAGTTATTTGTATAGAAAATAACATTTCCAGTGACACTACATTTGCACTTATGACACTCTAGATTAAAAATTCAAAATTCAAATATTTAGAGGTTATATGTCAAAAAGTAACAGACTGAGGTGACAAGTTTAACATTTTGCTTTTTTCCTCTAATTTCTATTTTTGTTACAAATAAGGTGAATTTTATTTGAATCAATATACTGCACTATTTTACATAAAATCGAATTTTTATAACATACTTTTAAACAATTTAAAATATAATTAAAACTATTTTTTATTATATACGGTATTCAATATCTGCTTTTTAAACATAATTATATATTTTTTTGTTGCCTAACTCATCGCTTAATATTTAAACATTTTTTAATATTGGTATTTAAAAAGAAACAACAAGTACGTTTTAAATTGACGTATTATTTTGGCTTACGTTGGCAGCCCTCTCATTTTAGACATGACACTTTCAGACAGTCTGTATATTTAATAAATTTTTGTGTTTTTATTTTATCTTTTTATATCTTTTTGTAATTTTTATGCAAAACGTTTTTAAAGTTTCTCTAAAACTTAAATGTGCTTTAAGCGAAAATTTATTATCCTCAGCGGCTGCAAATTGTCATGTATGAAGGATTATTTATTACGGATTAAATATCATGTTTTAGTTGCCTTATTTAAGCTTGAAAGTTTAAAACTCTAATTTGGAAAATTCACTTAAAATTTATTACTTTTAATTATTGTTTTAAAAAGTGCATGTCATAGTCTAAAATATTAAAAGAAATTTAAAATATTTAGGGGTATATTGGCATAGCAATAAACCTCTCATTCTTCAATTCACGTGTTAACTTGTGTTTTTGCGTAATATTTTTCAAGAAAGTAATGCTAAAGTAAAAAAAAAATATGAATAAAAAGATATTCAGTGTGTCCCAGGGTAGGTGTTACAACAGGAAAATTGGACCAAACATTTTTGAACTTTAAAATGGCATTTTAGAAAAACTGGTTGCATGGTCTAAAACTACTAAATACAAAATTATACTTTAATTCCTATTATACACGACCAGTTATAAGTAAAAATATGTAAAATGCACAAAAGGAAAGTACTTTTATTTTTAAAATATAACTAAATTTTAAAAGTAAATGTTTTAAAGAATTGATTTTAATGTCAAAGTTTAAAGTAAAGGCATTTTACTATAAAAAAATGACCATTTTTGTTTACATTACCCATTAAAACTTAAATAATGGGCAAGAAGAAGCGAAATAATAAAAAACTTAAGGTTTTTAAGGATTTTGTTTATATATTCCCATTCTTTTGTCAAGAATTTAGGTGTTTGTGCATCAGTTGTAAAAAATTGACAATATCATTTTTTTTTACTTTATTGATTCAACTTCAAATTTTGACAATTTATTCAAATCTCTACAACATTTACCTAAACAATTTTGCTATATTTTACAAAATAAAGGTACTTTACTCTTGGGCTTTTTTATATTTTTAGTTATAACTTGCCCTGTATAACACCAATCGAGGTAAAATTTTGCATTTATTACTTTTGGACCATGCGGCTAGTTTTTATAAAATGCCGTCTTAAAACTTAAAAATTTTTGATCCATATGTGCTTTTGTCACACCTATCCTGTAACACCCTGTATACAGGGTGTTAGAGACTATTGCAAAACATTTTTCGAGCAGTACCTTAACAAATATTTCTAAGGAAGGAAGGAATGTATGTAATTGACGTTTGTGAAAGTTAATAGAAAGGAGGGTCTTCTTGTTACACATTATTTTAAAACTCCTGGCAAGTAATTTATAACTCTAGAATATAAAGTCAGTACCTTAAAATTTACTTAAATACCTGATTTCGATGGTCAGATTTCGAAAGTAATAAAGTAAAATATACCTTTTCTTAAAGCTTTTAAAGATATTTTTATAGTGCTATAATATACGGGGTGCTAAATTAAAAAATATATACTTTTTGTCCATCCCTGAAGGTTTTTTTTTATGGTGGATTTATTTTCTGGGAGTTTAAATTTAAACAAATTGATATTTGGCTTTTTCTCAAGAATACAGATATTTATTAAAAATTTTAAGAAAATTAAACTTTTTATATGTTATGAAGGACTATTTACCCTTGCGTAACATAATAAAAGTTAGGAACTATTTAAAAGTAATAAACTAATAATTTGTATAATATAAAAAAAGTACTGTGATTTTGTAGTCGGTAAAGACATTGACTTTATATTCTAGGGTTATAAACTACTTCATATATTTTTTTTAAATAGCAGCCATTTTAAAATTCTTATTGGTTAATTTTACTTCAAAATATAGTATGTAGATAGGTGGTCTAGATAAAGCGTAAAGAAATGCAATGGAAAATTTTTGTATAGAATACCATGTTTAATTATAAATATCTTTAAAACAGTTGGTCGTGGCGATATTTACCAAGTATACTCTTTTGTGCAAAAAATATGAAATATTATAGTAGCGTTTTGTAGAGACCTTGTAGAGATTTAAGCCCTTAATATTAGTGTTTAGAGGTCCTCTTCTTTACCTTAGATTTTTATTTGTACTTTCATTTTTGCGTCAAAGCTCCCTAACTATCAAAGTAAAAAAAATTGTGTGGACATAATATATCTTTAGAGAATTAAATTGCCTACAAAAACGTCAATTTAAAATTTCTTACCATACAAACCATTTTCTAGTAATCAAGCTTTGAACATTGATATTTTTTCAGATTTACATTTTTTATTTTGGAATTATGTAACTAACGAAAAAATATTACAGAAAAAAAACAAAGATTTTTAAATGGAATTTAATGCTCTATAAAAAAGGTTTATTATTACATAGAATCATTATTTTAAAAGTTATTCGCAATGTAATTACGAAAAAATATTTTTTTCTGAAAATTAATAACTTTTAAAAGAACGATTTTATGTAAAAACATTATAAAACCTTTTTGTAAAACAATAAATTCCCTTTTAGAATTTATGTTGGTTTTTTCTACATATTAATTTTTTTCGTTAGTTACAAAGTTCCAAAAAAAATGTAAATTTGAAAAATATATCAATGTTCAAAGCTTGATTACTCAAAAACGGTTCGCCTGGTAAAAATTATCAAAGAGACGTTTTTATAGAGGAAATTTAATCTTCTAAAAATGTATGTGTACATAATTTTTTTACTTTAATGGTTAGGGAGGTTTGACGCAAAAATAAGAGTACAAATAAAAAATTTAAATTAAAGAAGAGGGACCTTTAAATATTAATATTAAGGGGGTAATTAAACAAGTGCACCAAAATTAACGATAATTTAGCTTGAAAGCGTATTGCCTGAAAACTACTAAAGGTTATTTTCAGTTTTTTTTTTGCCAAAATGTGAAAATAAACGAGAGTAGTTTTGAAAGGCAATACACTGAGAAGCTGGATTATCTGATTATTCTTCTAACAAGACATTTTTATACAAAAATGTTTGCAAAATTTATAAAATGCCAAACTGACATATGAAATAAACAAAGCTGTTATTAGAATGTGATGACAAATTCAACAATTAAAAACATGACAGTGCAATTTTCGATTTCTACTATACAATTATCGCAGTAATCAAGCGATAATTATCGAGTAGACAAATAAGTGAGTGTAATTTTCGATATAATTTTCAAAAAAAGTCTACTGTATATCGTTAATTTTGTCACACAATTATGATTCTTAATGAAAAAATCCTTTGGTAGCACTCTGCATACAAAACGGTAATAGCATAGTTTATGAAACACGTGGCAGGAAAATTTATAATACTATTTTTAAAACCACCCTTATAAGTTTGCAAAAGGCAATTATCTCAAAGGCTAAGAAAGAGGTAAAAATAAATGCGTGTTGTTAATAGTTTAACTTCATTCCGAGTGTGTGTTTCAATTAGCCAGTGCCTGTGCTTCCACATGTTTTCCGTGTTTTTATGTTATTCGAATATCGCGTGTTAATATGAGGAATTAGCTTATATTGGCAGCGGGTAAGAAACAATTTTGGTTTTGTGCAGTCTATAATATTGACGTGTAACGAATAAATCGAAAATAACGAGCACATTTATTTTAATTCATTAATAATATTTGCATGATCACTGCTATAACTAGTTTATTTCTATTTAAAGAAGAGTTTCGGACTTCCATTATATTTATTTCCTTTATTCACTCAACGTTTTAAGCAGTACTATCTCTGTTTGTTTTATGTCTAACTTAAAAAGGTTAACAAACTGTTATATCAAAAAAAAAAAAAAAAAAAATAGACAAATCAAACATAATTTTTAATTTTCTTCATTAAAAAAAAATAGTTGCTATTATTACGAAATATATTTCTAGGCCTGAAAAGTTTTAATTTAAAATTAATAAAATTTTTAAGTCTTATTAGTGTCAGTGACAAAGTTTTTTGCATTTTTCTTAAAATATTTGTAATTGAACCTTTGGAATGAACACTCCCTATCTATCTTGTAGTAGTTTTACATTAATACATTTATTGTTTTTAAATTAAATAAATTTTAAATTATACCTTTAATCTTTTATTTTTAAAAATTTATAGGAATATAAAACAAATGCCCGTCCTGTATTAGTTATGCAAGACCCGTGTTAACAAACTTCCTCTTACATTGCTTAAGACACCCACGGTATGTTATTATTTAAGCTTTCTGCCTTTGTAGATTGTTCAAAGATTTTTAAAAATGGGTTTTTATAATAAACAGTGTGACCACAGATGGACTTAGCTATACCTGGTAAATTTTTTATTTTGCATATTTCGAAAAAGTTATCCCTCATAAAAATTTTTGCTTGGCTTGAAATACTTAAAGCTATAATAAAAATCGGCGTTGGATATACAAGGTGATTTAAAATCGCAAATATATTTCTTTTAAAAATCGGAAAAAACATATTATTAAAACTACCTATTTAAAAAGCATAAAAAAGTAATTAAAAGTGTTTAATATATTTTTGGTTCTATTAGTTATGGTTTTTAGAAAAAATTGAGGTTAACGTTAAAAAATACATTTTTGTTTTAAAAAATATTTTTAGAATGAAATCTTTTAAAAAGTGCCCTATGATATACAGGGAAATTTAAAATTACGAAAATTTTATTATGACAAATAAAAAAATCAATACTTATTATTATTTTTAAGAAATAAAAATATTAAGTTTGTGTTAAATAAATTTTTACCTTTTAATTTACTTCTTACATAAAAAGCACATAAAAAGTAAATTGAACTATTGATGAAAAAAACTTTATTTTAGTTTACACTTAATTTTCCCAAATAAAAATACGCTATAAGAAAAAATGAATAAGACTTTATTTATTACTTTTTTAATTAAGTACTTAATCTATAAAAAAACTACATTGGGATCGCAAAAATATTATTTTTGCGATTTTGAACCACCCTGTATACCATAGGGCAATTTTTAGTATAGCTTTCAGCTTTTTAGACAGAGCCAAAAATTTTTTAAAAAATATATATCTTTTGAAATATTAAAATCAAAAATTTGTACAGGTATAGTTAAGTCCATTCGACATACTGTATATTATACAGCGTGTTCACCTAAATTCGCACCACATGGAAAAAAATTATTATTAATTTTACGAAAAAGAGTAATTTTTTATAAAAAGTTTTGCATATTCTATAATCTAAAATACAATTATTATTATTATGCAGAGGTATACGAGGTATATCAAAAAATATGAATTTTGCAAGTACTTTTATTTTTTATAATAATAAAAAAATTTATTAAGAAGGGATCTTAAGGATATAAAATAACATTTAAATATGCAAACTTGTTTATATTCAAGAAAAAAAATTAAATTTTTTGTGACAACTTAACTTTGTACATTAGTTTATGTTTCTACTTATTTTAGAATGTAATGTATTAAGAAATCTTAAAAATAGTTAAAACAACAAAAGTTACAGAAACTCATGTTATCATACAAAGAAAAATCTATTCTCTTAAATAAACAAGTTTTAATATTTTAAGGCATTTTAAATTAGAAACATATTTGTTTAATAAAAAATTGATAATATGAAAAGTAAAGGTACTTTCCTATTGACTAAAATTCATATTTTTTTACATACCTTGTAAACCACTGCAAAAATTTAATGATGATTGCATTTTGGGTTTTAGACTATGCAGAACTTCTTATAAAGAATAACTTTTTTCGTAAAATTAATAATCAAAAAGTTTTTGTTGCAACCTTAAGTGTGTGTATCAATGTAATATAATAGAGGAACAAGGAATGAGTATCATGTCTCACAATATTGTGAACCTGTGAAAAATTTTATTACCGTTTAAATTATAATGTATTCAATCTTTTCTAAAAGAGCACTTTATTTACCACCTAAACTTTCCCAATTTCTCTTGCCTGGTATATAAATGTTTTTACTTGGAGTAAAATTAACATATTTGTGACGAGCGTGTCTCCAACGACTTGGTAACTTATGTTACTTCCACAAATGTGTGTAAAATTAACGTTTAAAGTAAGTTTATTTGTGAGCTTCTTTTAGCATTTAACTTGTCAGTGTATTATTTTAAATTAATGTTATAATTTTTATAGGATTATAGCTAAGCTTCGTAATAAGCAATCTGTTAACTTCCGTAAATGTATACCGGATACCCACGAGATTACTAGTAAGCTTCTTATTTTCTTGAGAAGTGGTACACGATTTAGAAATTTTAATCGGATGTATGGTTGGATAGGATGAAAATCTCTGATGTTTTAGGCTTTATGTGGCACATCCGGTTTATCTGTAAGCATGGGCGTAGCCAGGATTTTCTTTAGGGGGAAGGGCTACAAAGGAAAACTTATCTTAGGTAAGAGACACCCGGGCTAAATTTTGTAAATGGGGCCCCTTACTTTACAGTTTAAAGGAGGCATGGGACGGTCCCCCTCCCTCCCACGATAAGCTAGTGGACACGTGCATTGCTTGATTTATTTCTATCACTACCATTTTACCCGGAAATGACTGAAATTTTCGAATTTTAAATGGCACGATCCATATATTTTATCTTCCTTCAGTTGTATATATCATACCTCACATGTCATATTTATTTTAATTTGTACTTTTTGCTTTTAAAAATAATGTTTCAAGTAAGTTTTAACGGTTAATTTTAATTCAAGTAATAAGTAATAGGTTCATAAATATGCCTTTTTTTACTCCAATTGGAAAACACACTGTATATTTTTTATATCTTTATCGTTGCGAAATCCTTTAATCTACGTAAATTTTAACATCAACAAAAAAAATTTAACTTTCCATAGCTAGGGGGCAGCTGCCCCCTGCCTGTACCTGGCTACGCCCATGTCCGTAAGTGGTTTCAGCTTTGCTACTTTAAATGAAACAACCTATATATTTAAAAAAATCAATTCTACAAGCAATTTCTAGAAAAAAATATACCACATGTTATACCTATTTTAATTAGTTTTAAGAAAATGGTGTTTGAAAATGTCATGGTAACTTATAATTTTATGTGGCACATCCAGTTTATCCGTAAGTGGTCTCAATTGTGCTACTTTAAATGGACCACCCTATATATTTTAAAAAATTCAATTCTACAAGCAATTTCTAGAAAAAATGTACCACATCTTATACCTATCTTAATTGGTTTTAAGAAAATGTCAGGGTAACCGCCATTTTCATTAGTTTGTTAAAAAACAAATATATTTTTTACTTTATTTTTAACACATATTTAATAAACCTTTGGATTTTTTTATTATTATTTTGGGACCAAAAGTTTATACAAGGTGATTTTTAACCCATACGCATAAACTTGGAAAATTATTGCCAGGGACAAACAATGATTAAAAATTAAAATTAAAGTAATTAAAATGTTTTAAAATAGGAAGATAATTAATATTTATATTTAAAATTTAATAAAAAACTATAATTCTATACCCTGGGCACTACAAATTGAGAAAAACACAAACCAAGAATGTATTTCATTGGTTTAAAAAGCCAGTAATCCTAGTTACCACAATAAGAAATATATGTATTTTATTGGTTTAAAAAGTCAGTAACCGGAGTTGCTTACTAGGTATAAATTATCAATATAGTATGCCCAAAGTATGGACTCTTTGTTTGATCTCCGGACAGTGGGGACCTGCGTAGAGGACTACAAAGTTCTTCCCGGGCGGCGGTTAGAGGTGCCGTACGGACGTTTTTACCTTCGGGGATCAAGGAAAGATTCACGCTAAATTGACGGCATCTTTTTTCTGGAACTAAGCGCTGTAAGCGAAGATTCCTATAAGCTGATGGTATCCTGTTTGGTGGTGAACACGAGGTATTTCTCAAATAGCGGGAAATAGATGGGCGTGCCATGGGAACTGTCAGTAGTGAAAGTGAAGGTTATATGTAATACCAGTAGCAGGACGGTCTTGGTTTGACAGCCGACAATTTATGCATTGCATCGATTGTAGAACTATTTTTGTTTTCTTTTTGGAATTTCTGGGAGCTACGAGCTCGATTATCTAGATTTTCGGCCAACGAAGCCCTGGAAAGCATAGTCCGGAAGGGGGAGAGCTGGTGGATTGGACCTAAAGAGACCAAAACCAAGAATAAAAAAATAGAATAGGATAGAAAGTATGGGGACAAATAATTATTTATAATAAGTAATAAATTACTCAATAACCTATTTTTGTTTTGGAAACAATAAGGTATAATTAGTATAAGCCCCAATAGTAATTCTTATCGCGTAAAAGTAAAATTACAAATGATAGTATAGTATACTACCTACACCTATAAAGACATACCAAACATTAATAGATATTATCAATTGTTTTTTTAAGTACAAAGAACTGAGCCAATTAGATTTACAAAGTTAGGAATCACCCTGTATAAACATAGGTCTGCAAAATTGTTATTCTGAAAATACAAGGTGGTAAATTAAAAATAATTGTTTTTGGTAAATATTCTAATATTTTTAAATAAGTTTTGTTGTAATTTGGGTTTTACATTATCAAGAGAGCTAATTTACCACTAACTTATATAAATGTATTAGCTTTAGTAGCGTACCGAGCGAATATATTTGACAAAAAGAAAATAAAATAAAATTTTAACTGATTTTTTAATATATTATTATTTTCATAAAAAAGTAAAGGTTAAAAATACCGCTCCATTAAAGACGTTAAGGGAAAATAGTTAAATTGAGAAATTAATAACTTTGAACGCATATTAAATGCATGCAATAACTATTATGGGAGCTAATACACAGTGACGCAGCTAGACGTAGAGGATGTGGGCGATTGTCTATGGCCTTGCATCGTAGGGCCTTACAGTCATGGGGCCTAGCACTTGGCGACGCAACGGTCTGAAAAAAAATTGTATCATTTTTTTGACAATTTTAAATTTTGTAAAAATTACAAGAAAAAATTTATTTTCGTAGTTCAGGCTATAGTGGCATGACTCTAGATTAATACAGAGCCACGCAAAAAAGTTGCTGCACAAAAGACAGACCATGGTATCTTTATATTTTTGGGTCGCTGCATTCGAATCTGAGGTCGCATAGTGCAGCGATCTGTTGACAAAAACCAAATTTTAGTTTTTTGGCATTGGTACTATTTCAAGAAAAAATGATATTAAATGGACCAAATAATCATATCCTAAAATCATAGATTTGATAAGCCACGCTTTATTGAAATTAATAGCATTAAATTATAGAGAATTTGTAGGTAGGTACCTAGCAGTGCCATATTATCCATTAGGCTACAGCCTAGGGCGCCATGAAAAATAGGCGCCAGACAGGGGAGTAATAGGTGCTAGACAGGGAAGTTTTTAAAGAGGTTTAGGTCGGGTGGGTATTAAAACCAATTTCTCTGTGAATAAGGTGCTTTGAAATAAATGAAATGGGCGCGAAAAGGAGGGAATGACCTCTTTTTTTTGGTCCTCAAAATTTTTTTCGTGCAAAATAGGCGCTCCGGGAATTCTAGCCTAGGGCACCTCATACAGTTAACACGGCCCTGGTACCTAGTATGTTTACAGGTATGTTAATAAATGTAAATTTTTAATAATTACATCTTAAGAATCTAATTATTCTATGTCAATCAAGTTGTTTTTTCTATTAAAAGAAATTGGTGCAGATTTCTATTTATCGTTTTGTTTTGGCAAACTTACTAAACTACAAAAAAGTATAAAAATGTACTTGCAATTCTTTGTTATTTTGTAGCAAATTTAGTGTAGATTAGGGCTGTAATATTTAGAATTGCAATTATTTGCAACAGTTCTAAAACCAGATCGTTTTTACTCTGCATGGATTACCTACGGTAACTGCTTTGAACCTTGGGATTTGAAAATAGGGCAGGAAATAAAAGTTGTTATTGAGTTAAATAAAAATGCTTTTAACATCCAAGATCCAAAAGTAATAAGTACAACTTGTTATTTATAAAAATTGTTTACAGTTTTTGTATACCTATACTACTACTGTAATAGATATTACCTGAAGTACTATTATAAATTTACACCCCTTTACTTTTTCCCGCTTTATCCTTTAAAATTAACAAGAATATTAGTTTATTGGGTTAATTATGTGGTTTTTTATTTAATCATAATATTTTAATTAACTCTTAAGATATACAGGATAGGACAAAAATTATGATATTTTTAAATGCAACAGCCTATATATTATATTAACATTATAAAGATCATCCAAAAAGCTTTACAAAAGTACAAAATTTGATTTATCTATCTTTATTAGTTCCAAATATAATATTTTTCCAACAGTCATATAAGATCGCTGCACTGTGGGTCGGTTTGACCCCATCAGGTCATGGTCAAGGTCATTTCAAGGTCAATCACAGCCTTACAAAAAAATTGAAGGTTCAAAGGACCAGACCATGGTATCTTTATGTTTTTGGGGTCGCTAAATCTGAATCAGGGGTAGGTTTGATCCCATCAGGTCATAGTTAAGGTCATTTTAAAGTTAAATCCCCAAAATTCATCGAAAATAGATGACAATCGTGGTATCTTTATGTTTTTGGAGTCGCTGAATCCACCAGGTCATGGCCAAAGGTATTTTAAGGTTAGCGATTCAAAAACCTTATGATATCAATATTGTGGTGTTGTTGATGAATTGATCTTAATATGACCTTGATTTACCTAAAGGGGGAAATTTAACTACGGATTCGGATTCAGCGGCTCCAAAATCATAGAAATTCCATGATTGTGGTCTGTTTTTTTGATAAATTTTGATGATTTGACTTTGATATAGCTTTGAGATTGACCTAATGGGGTCAAGGGGTTAATTTCACTTTAGAGTCTAAAAACATAAAAATATCACGATTGTATTCTATTTTTAATGAACTTTAAAGATTTGACCTGGACCATGACCTGATGGGGTTAAACTGACCTTGGATTCAGATTCAGTGACTTCAGAAACATAAAGATACCATGATTGCCGTCTATTTTCGATGAATTTTGATGATTTAGCCTTAAATGACCAAATGACCTTGGTCATGACCTGATGGGGTGAAACCAACCCCAGATTTGGATTCAGCGAACCCAGAAACATAAAAAAACCATGGTCTGTCTTTCGAAGCAGCAGCTTCTTTTTGGTGGGGCTGTGTATTTTTTTTATACTTGGAGGGTTGGAATCGTGGGCATAGACACGTGGAAAATTTTTTAAGATCTCCTCCTTCTTCATCAGCTGCTAATTTTTAAATTTTTTACTTCCTTCTTAATTTCATTGTTTCTGTATTCCTAAAATGTTGATAAATAACATGTAAAAAATGGATACCAAAAATATCAACTGTCTTTATTTTTAACAGCACTTCAAAAAATTACCCAAAAATTCAAGGCTTTAGACCAGAATATCTCTTAAGAAGCCTTATCAAGATGTTTTGAAATTTAAAGGCAACCCAAAAAGTATTCACAGTTGTTAGATACTGTCATGGTACTGGGTTTAAGTTAATGTAGTGAGTAAATTCCTTTTTTTAAACGTTTAGCTTGTGATCCACGATTAATGTTTTTCATAAAATTTTTGTGTCGTAAGTCAAAAATAACAAGTTTTTCTCTAAAACCAGATATTATTTTTACGAGGAAACTTGAACTTTTTGACTCACGACACAATAATTTTATGAAAACCTTTACAGTGGATCCCAAGCTTTAGTTTTCAACGTGAGGACTTTCTTTTGGTTGTCATTTTTTTCTTTTAAATTAGATTTTACATTTTGTCCCCGCAGGGCTGTAGGGGACTCGCTTATGCGACTTCGCCCACACCTATATTTTTTTACGCTACGCCACTGCTAAGGCAGGAACACATTTCTCTTATTTGAATATTGCGTGTGGTTAACTAAATTTAAATAATAAAGCTTAGAGATCTAATCATATGTGCCCAATTGGTAAAGATTAGTTTATGACATAGTACGCGTGGATTTGTTTTAAGATACTTTAACCTTTGTATTTTTTTTTTATTTAAGGTATTTTAATTAGTTAAAAATATACTTACCTTTTTTAAAATACATGGTGTTAGACAAATGCAAAACATTTTAGAAAGTGATTTCTTGTTTAAAATAAAGGGTTATTTGCTTTATGAACATGGGGTCAAAAGTTAACCACTAGGGAGATATCGCGAAAAAAAAAAGTTTTTATTTTTTATCTTAAAAACCTTTAAGGAATTGGGGTATGAGTTAAATAAATGAAAAAAATAATTTCTCATAAATTATATTTTTTACACTAACTTTATACTATATTGTTTTAGATTCCAAAAGTATCGCAAAGGAAATTGATGAAAATAATAACATTATCGAGGTAAGTAACCCAGAAAAATAAACCAATATTAGATCACATACCCTTACAAAATGTTTCTTTCAAGATCTAATGGATTGATTACAGTCAACTTGAGTAAAAGAGGAGAAGCTCTATATTCTTTCTTTTTTATTTTACTATAAATAAAAATGTTTTATTCTAGAAAGAAACTAACAACAAATCCTGGCCAAATTATCCTAGATCAATATTTAAATATTATATTTTTATGTGATTTTAATATATTTATTTTAAAAAAAGTTAATACAAGTGAACTAAGAATACTTCTTAGTGGTTTCTACGCACTATTTGTTTAGGTATTTCCTAAGCAGGAAGATGTTTTGTTATAAATTTACTGCATGCGAATCTTTAACAATTAGGCCGCTTTCAGACGGGCGACTTTTTGCAGTCGAAGCTGACCGCAAAAAGTCGATCGTTTGTGGTTAATTGTCATTGCAGTTGTCATTTAACAACCATTGACCGATTCCTTTTTATACGGGCGTTTTTTTGACTGCAACCGAACTTCTGCCGCTGATTGTCGCTGATTCCGTCGACTGACTACACGTTTACAACTACAGTTGTAGTCGAAATTGGCAACAAGCCGCCCGTCTGAAAGCTGCCTTAAAAACGTGAGTAAATGAAGGTGTTATGTCACTTTTACTTGCTTTGAGTAATTTGGATTTTAAAATGTTTGGACGTATATTTTTTGTTAATTTTGTTACAGATTTTACATTCCAAGCAGATAAAATATTTATATTTTTATTTACAAAAAACATATTGATAATTTTTTTAGTTAAAATGGGCGAATATCAAACTTATAGCAGTACAATATCAGAAATTAACAAAATGTTACATAACACCTTTATCCACTAATGTCTTTAATTGTATAAGTTGTATTAAAAAAATGTATATTAATTTTCTTAAAGGGTTGTACAAGATTAGGACCCAAGACGTTATTGAGCATACACACGGTCAGTCAGGTCTTCGATCCTACCTGAACTGAAAGGGAGTCCGTGAGTAACTGCGAATGTGTGTATGCTGAACTAACGATGACGGCGCGTTGCAATACATATTCATAGCATCGGTCTTACTCGCAGACTTGCATTTGTCCTACCTTTAGGTAGGATTTAAGACAAGTCTCATCAAAAAGTTGGCAGGTTTTAGAGAAATTAAAAGTAGAGTAGGTGGCGTCCTCTAGTTAGCACCCAAAAATTAATATTAGATTTGAATAGCTCATGTCAAAAAACCCATAGATACCGAGTTTCATTACAATTTTCACAATGTATTAAATAATATTGAAATATTTTGAAAATATTTTGGAACTTTAGCACCCCGTATCTTAGTTAATATAACTGTCCCATTGTTGACATTTTTGCATTTCAGCCTATTTAATAGAATAAGCTATAAGACATTTTACTGATTTTCAATTGTCCATTGCTCCGAAACTTTTAACTTTAGACATGTAACACCCTATATGAAAAAGGTTTAGAATTTTCTAGAGAATCCAAAAATCACATAATATAGCGGGTGTTTCATTTAAAATAAGGAAGATAACCATATTTTTTTCGTATAAATTTTGTATTAGATGTTTAATTGTTTTCATGGCAAACTGCTCATATTTTCCTCTAAAATTCCTACAACTTTTGTATAAACCGTTTTTCAATGTCTTTTGAAATAAAGAAATTACGAGGGTGTTTACCCTTCGTTGGACAACCCTGTACGGTTATTGCGTAAATAAACACCGACCATATGTTCATATAAGTTTTGTTTTAGAATCACCCCTTGTAGTTTGTCAGTAGAATTATTTTAAATAAAAATGATAAACTAACTAAAATAAAAATTACCCTTATAACTTAAATGCTTAAAAAGAACTAGCTTATAAAATACTTTTTCTTTAAAGTAGTTAATCTGTTTACATAGCAGAAACATGTAACGAACATTAGCGACAATTTATGTTGTTACCTATTCGTATTTAACCCAATTCAACTTTAACGACTGCAATTTAGGTACAAAAGTTTTATAACTGACTAATAAATTTGGTCCAACCATTTTTTATAGGCGGCAATTTAAGAAACTTTTAAACAAAAAACTTTATGCTAAAAATAAAAGTGCTGAATGCCTGAGAAAAACCATTTTAAAAGTTAGCTTAAAAATATTAGGTATCGGGCACCCGAAAATTTCAGGTTGTAAATGACAGAGCTGAGTAAGTTTTTATTGGTAATATATTTTTTCCTAAAGTAGATTTTTATTTAGTCTTTGCATCTCAAAATCTAAATCGGTTTAAGGCGGTCAGTAGAAACGTGTTACAAGTAGCAATTGAAAAATAACAAGTAACAATTATTATGCGCCATTTGACTCAAAAGTTAATTGCTGCACCCATCTCTGATTTTACCAAATGTTACTTGTACAACATTTCCATTGACTCCCTCATTTGAAAGTAACAGCAGAGTTTATCAACTAGGAACAGGTAATGCACTCTCCTAAGGCGCGTTTGAAAGCGGCTTTCAAACAGTGCTGGCAAGGTTAAGTCACCGTGTAGGGTCCGCGTGTTTAGTAAAGAGGCCACCGACGTCATCATTTTCTGCGCAAAATCTTCTCTTATTCCCTCATCTTGTATTTAAAAATGTTATTTATTTTTTTAAATTAAATCATTAAAATGCCTACTTCCCAGGTAACGATACGAAGCCCTCGAAACTGCGATTGAAAGAGAGTTACAAAAGATTTTGCGTAGATAATGATGTCCTCTTTACTAAACGCGCGGACTTTACCATGCGAAGTGAACAACAGCACAGTATAGAAAAGTGCCTTTTGGTTATTATTATTTTTTAATTTGATATGTTGTAGATCTTCACTTCCGGATTAATTGTTCTCATAGGCACAATGTGCCGTCGCCTCTAGTTTTAGAGTTATATAGCCTCAAAGTTGAATATTTGCTAAGTTGAATATTCGAGTACCTGCTGGGATTTTAATTTATTTTTTAACTTACTAAAGCTTTTGCAGGACATCTTTCGATGTATACCTAAAGATAATTGTATAGAATAGAAAAAGTTATAAAACTTTGTTATACAGAGTGGCCATTTGAAAACGAAACAAAGCCTACTTCGGATACTTTAGATCATTTAAGGAAAAACGCTTGGACCCGTCAATTTTTGATTTTGGGGAAAATATTTTTTGCTACTTTTACTCCCCAAACTGCAATCATCTAGCATGGATAAGTATCACCCCAAAATCTTAAATAGAAAGAGGGGTCACTTATTTCAAAGGTCTTTTGACCTTGATTACAACTGCCAAGTTTGAAGTCTCTGCCATTATTTCCGTTCATATGACGATTTGACAAAATTTTAATTTACATGTTTTTAATATATACCTAAGATTAAATTACCTGTAAGAGCAAGCTACTCTAAAGTCGGCAGATATAATAGTGCGTAAAAATTCACCTTTTATTAAATCCTTTTAGTTTAGAGGAGCTCACTCTTACAGGTAATTTAATATTAAACTTAAAAAAATAATAAATACAATCAAAATTTTGACAAGCTGTCATATCAACGGAAATCATAGAACAGACTTCAAACTTCGCAGTTGTATTCAGGGTCAAGAGACCTTTAAAATATGGTATCACTCGACCCCTTTTTCCATTTAAGATTTTGGGGGTCACCCTTGCTAGACGGTTGAAGATCAGGGGTTAAAAGTGGCAAAAAATGTTTTCCCCTAAGATATTAAATTGACGGACCTGAGCGTTTTTTCCTAAATGACCCGGAGCGCCCAAAATGAGCTTGGTTTTGTTTTCAATGGCCACACCAAAATGGTTAGATTCTATTGTTTTTTTGCACTAAGAGTGTGCACACTAAAAATAAATATATTAACACATTTAGGTTCTGACAAAATATACAGGGTGGAAATACCAAGGAGGTCTTGAAGGGTCCTTTTACTATGCTATCTAAGTTTACAATATTTACTTCGGCAAACAAAGAAATCAGTTTTCTTACCTTGTTACCTAAAACGTATACAGCTTAAAACCAAAGGTTACTATTAGTAGCTATAGCTCCTAAAGCAGTAAGTATTTAGGATCTGCTTAAACAGGGTGGCACACCACACATGCCTTGGTCCAGTGGCTAAAGTCATAAAGACCATATGCATACAGAAAAGGCCGGTAACTTTTTTGGGGTACCGTACCTATTTAAATCAAAATTCGTAATATTTGCATAAATTCAAACAAAAATTGTGTATTGTCGCATTTATGGGTAAATTTAAAATTATACGTATAAAACCATTAAAAAACCCAAAACAAGGAAAAATGGTTGTATTTGAGATAATTATTATAAATTATTCTTCTCGTTTAATAAAACCAACCGCATTTATCGTACCAACTTATATATTAAATCCTCGATTTTGTCGATTATCCGACGCCTTAATTCAAATTAAATTTGGTTAAGGCCTTCCCAGAGTCTTAATATTGTAAAATTTGTTAATTTAAGATAAAGAATTAAAATAGTTTGTCAGCCACCAGCCGACCATATCGTAATTTTTTATTTTTTCGTCCATTTTATCCTTAATAAATTGAAAAAAAATTTACCAAGAACACCTTAAAAGAAAACACTTTTAAAACACATTAAAAATATTACCAAAAAGCACTTCTTTACTACCTGTTTTATACACAAATATTACCAAGAAGCAGTAACACGATTTAACGAATATATTTTTATCAATCTCGGCCCGTCACACCTTCCGGAATAACTAAATTTAAACAAAAACAAACACACAAGTGACACGAGCACTAACGAAGACCAACTAAGACTAGCCTCCTCCGGGGGTTTAAATTAAGCGACGAAAATTAAAAAGCGGGACGTTTGTCTCTGCTTGATCGGGCTTACGAAGCTGTGTTTTTTAAACGGCCGGTAGTATCGGATGAAGGCTTGCCTCCCTTGCTACGTATGGCATTTATTATTTCGGGTTGACGGTTTCTTCGATATTCAAATTTTCGCGGTTCGTGGGCGATTTTATGCAGTATGGTAGGTAGTGATAGTGTTAATTCGGGCATATTATGAACTATATTATTAATTAATGGTAAAGCCAAATTTTTTTAGAAAAAAATATTCATAATTATTTTTAATATTTTTACATTTATTGCGATAAATTTTATGGTGAGACTAAGCGTCATTTGCCTCCTCTGACGTGCCACTGCCTTGGTCTCTAGAACAAAAAGTGTAATATATTTTTAAAATCTTATTAAAGAAATAGGCCAGATAAAATGTATAAGAATTATACAGGGTGCTTAAAAAAAGATCCATATTAAACCTATGTTTTTTTAAATGAAACTTCTTGTATATTAATTCATTTTTGTATTGTCAAATAAATAATAAAGTACGTTTTTTCAGCGATTTTTATACTAAAACTGTAAGTAAATTACCTGTATAGTAAGGACTCGAAATCACACCTTAGCAAGTATTCAACTTTGAGACTCTATAACTCTAAAACTAGAGGCGATCGGATATTGTACTCATGGGAACATTTATTTAGAAAGCGAAAATCTACAATATATTAAATAAAAAGAAATAATCAAAAGTCACATTCCTTAAGGATTAAGCGGGGTTCTTTCTATCTTAACGTTTGTATTGATGTTCTTTGGTAAAAGTCTCATACTCAGTCCTTATACAGGTTAAATTATTTTAAAAGACGAAGTTTTGGAATTATGTGACTGCCGGCAGACTAATGCTATTTCGATGTAACGATTCCGGAATTCCGTATTTTGTAATAATTTACCCTACGCAAGGAGTAGGCAATAATTATTTAACTACTATATGTTATATATAACATGTATTACCTTCTATTTAAACTATGGCATTCTGTAAGCCTACTTTTATTATTTTACCATTATTTTTATTTCTTTTAGGTACCTAGGATGTATATAACTGTTTTTTTTTCTTTTTAACTTTTTTCAGGTAGTTGATTTACATTTAATATCAGCTATGAAGAATGAGGAAATAAATTGTGTTATTTAATAATATCTTTTATATCCCATTTTTTATATAAAATTTGTTAGTGGTATCACTAGCGGTAAAAATTAATTAAATTTATTTTGTTCAGGGGCATCTGGTGCGGTACCTTTAAAACATTTCTGATAAAAAAATGTTACGCCATTATATATGCGATTTTATTTTATTTTATTTTAATTAAGCAGCTTTTGAGACACAAGAAAATATCGACTTTAATTTCGCTGCCACAATCCACAACCAAGAAACATAAAAAAAAGTTCAATTAGGAGAAACAACTGTATTTTTACTTGTCTAGTCCAAATATAAAAATATTAAAACTGGATATAGGTCAGTGGTGTCAATTATTTGTCAGATATATTTTTCTAGGTGACGTTAGAGCTAACAAAAATCGTCCTCTTTTTATCTAATACTCCGGATGCTTCGCAAAAAATACGTAATTTTGATAATTAAAAAGAGTTTATGCAAAAATTATGTCGGGACACATAACAATTGAATAAAAATTAAAATAACAGTGCCAAATAATTACTCGTACTAAAATATGTTTTAGGTAATCATTTTTTCATTAAATTTAATATATTAAAGTGATATTAAAAAATAACGACCCTAAATATTCGTATTTAAAATCAACGGAAAAAATGGTCTATTGTCAAAATTAATCTTTTCCCCTAAATCTTGACGAAAAAATCAATTACTTAAAAGCCGAAAGACAGTTTTACTCAGATTCATTTCGTAGCGTGCGAGAAGGCTCAATTGTTAAATTAAAAATAAGAAAATACAAATTACCTTGTTACCTTATCACAAATTTAATTGCTTTTTGGCGTAATGCAGTTTTGACATTAGCATGTCATATTAAATACTTATTATAAGTACATGTCGTGCCACTTTGAAACGTTCAACGCGGAATTTTTGCCAATTCGTGGAAAGCAAACCCGATGAGTCATTCCATCTGAAATGTTTGCATGCTGACATCGTTTGTGTAATCTTTGCTAGTTTTTAACACACTGAAAGTCAATTGAAGACCTTAACTTCAAAAGGGTCTATGTTCCGTTTAGGTATTTAAACGTTGAATTATTTCTATATTGGCACATGAGATACGCTATAAATATACATACCTTTCAGAAGTGGGTTTTTATCGATGGCATGTAGAACCCTCTTAATATCGTCAGGCTTTGTATATGGAACCTTTTTAAGCAAAAATCTTATTTTTGGCATTTTTGGCACTTAGACCCTTTTCAAGTTAAGGTCTTTAATTTGAACATATCGAGCTGGCATTACGTTTATGTTTTTGCATTACAAAAATAAGAAGGTAACACTAAGTTTTTGTACCAATGTTTTAACCCTATTTTTCGCTTGCAAAAATTGTCCTTTCTTTATTTTATACTTCGCATGCCCCGCAAAAAAAAATAATTTGGATAATTACAAAAGAGATGCAAATGCAAAAATCATAAACAAAAATAATTTGCCAACAAAAGATAAACTTGAATAATCAAGGTTCTTCTTGATCTAATATTGCTGGTTTAAAAGAAAAATGTATGAATTATTTTTGTAGAAAATAGGTCAAAATTTAGAAATCAACTAAGAATATCTTTTCTTAAACAAAAAAAAATTGGACATCTTTTATCAGAGCCTGTATGTAACGGCGCGTAAAAAAAATAAATTAAAAAAATTAGATATGTGTTATGTTTAAAAATAATTAAGTTAGATAGCTTACATTGAACGATTTCGGAGATAGTACAGGGTGTAGCCTTTTCGTTGACCTTGCAGGGTATAGCGAGAACTAAAAGAGATAAAGCAAATTTGATTGCGCAAACTCGATTTTAATTTTAAAAACAAATTTAATGGTTAAAGTTAATCATGGCTAACTTAATTCATTTTGAAAATACATAGTGTTTTTAAACTTTGTCAATGTGGCGAGGCACCAGTAATTTGCTCGACATTAGAGATAGCTTTTAAGGAGACCTTTTAAATGATAATAAAATATACAGGGTGTTCCATTAAAAACCCCAACTTTGTGTTATATCTTTAAAAAAAATCAATGAAAAAATATAGGTAAGCCACTAAACTTTACGTGAAAATTCCCAAAACTTTCCTATTAACATTCTTAATGTTAAACGAGTTACAAGTGCCTGGCCAAATTGACAAAATTTGAAAAACACTCTGTATCTTTAAAACGATTTAATTTAACCATGATTAACTTTAAGCCTTGAATTTGTTTTCAAAATTTAAATCGAGATTTCGCAATCAGATTTGTTCTTTCTCCTTGAGTTTTCGCTATACCAATGTCAACGAAAAGGCGCCACCATTGCACGACTTAAAATATAATTTTAGTATCTTACCTTTGTAGAGCTTTAGCTACCTTAGGGGGCATTACAAAGAAAAATGTATACAGTTCTTGTCTTATTTTAGGACCCACTTTCTAACTTTTAAATTGTTTGGTATTTTTCTTTTATAAAAATTTAAGGATTTTAGTAAGACAACATTTACCAAATATTAGACAGGAAATGACAGATATAAATGTCAAACTGATAGCTGAGCGCAATTTTGAAAAGAAAAATTAAATGAAGGGGGTCTTGTGGCACATCATTTTTAAGCTTCTGACGACTACTTTATAACCCCAGAATATAAAGTCAATACCTTTACCTACTACAAAATGGCAGTACTTTAAAAATTACCTGAATACCTCAAGTAGATGGCCGTATTTCCGAATATAATAAAGTTTTTATATACCTAATGTGGTATTTTCTTAAATAGCTTAGTGACTTATTGTTCAAAAATGGCCCGATACTTCGGTTTTTGAGTAGAAGCAAATGCTTT
>JACEGR010007719.1:0-45499 GCA_014170235.1 Listronotus bonariensis
ATCAAATTGTGTCAACAATATATGAGGTTGCCAAAAATGTAACTTTTGCTCAAGAGTAAAGTAGGTACCTGTATTTTTGGTAATATCGAAAATTATCTACAAAGAAAAGGTGTTTAAAATAAAAAATAACTCTTTATTATGCAATTTTCTTTATTTACAAAAAAATATATACAGTGTGGGCTATAATAAACTTGCACACTTTTTTAAAAATAATAACTTTTTATCTGTTGCGCCTATCTTTTTTATATTTACAGGACTAATTGGTAGATATGTTTTCTTTAGGTTTGGTAATTTTGGTCAAATAGATTAAGTCAAGACCGGACTTTTTAAAAAATAATGTATTTAACTTTGTTGCAAAATAAATGGAATTTATATACAATTAGGCTAATACGTTTAATTTTAATTAATTTACTGTTAGGTTGTGTTCGCATTTAACTCATAAACCATGATAACTTTATATTTTTGATTTTCAAAGCACACTAAAATAAAGTTCTCTGTTAGAACCGAGAGAAATGCATGCTTTTTGGGGCGCATCATTTATCAAAAATAATCATAATTTCTAAATTCTTAAATTACTGGCATATTCGCTTTTACTGAATAATTTCTCATAGTTTGTCCACAGGAAAAACATATTAGCTCAATTGTAGCTAAATTCAATTTCTTTTGCAACGAGGTTAAATACAGTACTACTACTACTAAATTTGTTTGACCAAAATTGGCAAACCTAAAGAGAACACATCTGCCCATTAGCCTTTTAAAAATAAAAAGTTAGGCGCAAAAAATAAAAAGTTTCTTATGTGTGCAAGTTTTATTTGGCACACCCTGTATATACAGGGTGTAATTTAATTAATGGCTAAGAATAGAGGGTATGATTCCCTAGCTTATTTTAAAAAGGAAAGTTAATATGAACATAATATGTCCTAAACGTCTTAACTTTGAGATACAGGGTATTAAAATTTTCAAAAAACCAAAAGTTTCAAAAACACCTATTTTAGTAAAAACTGTTATACTGGATATAAAACTTAATTAAAAAGCATTTTTTATTTTTGCTACATAGTTGCTAATTAAAAATTATAAAACCTAATTTTAAAAGAAAAAGATCTCGCAATGCTTTTTTATGGTCTAAAAATATGCAATTAAGTGATTTTTTTCTCTTAAACTAAACAAGATACGGAGAAAAATAAGAAGACATAAAAGCAGTATTTTTATTAGCTTAATCTAAAAAAGCACATTTACACACTCAGTGGCGTATTGTTTGTATTCCTTTAGTTGCCTCCCGAGATGCCACTGCACTTCTTAAATGTAATTAAGAAACTGATAAATTACACCATGTATATAGGTATATAGTTTTTTTATAATAATGGTTAAAATTTTAGTTTGTACATTGGAGCAGTTTACACTTTGTACAGACAACATTGATTTAAAATAGTTCTATTGAATGTGTGTCTATTTTAAATCAATGTTGTCTGTACAAGTGTATTTTATGGAAACGTTTATTTTTCTTAGTACAATTTTTAACGTGAACTTCTTGTTTTAATTTTTCGGTAAGTTTTTAGTTTAGATATTTTGGTTATATACATTTTAATAAGCACAACTCTTAAGGTACCTAACAGAGAGGGGAAAAAAATAAATAAAAAAACACACATATAATAATAATATAAGTTATTAATTAATGAAAGACTGTTTATAAATTTTTTTAAATTGTTTATTTGGTTAGTGTTGTTGAATTGTTACATATTACTGCTAAAGTAATTACATCTCTTCCAGCCTTGAAAAAGACGTCAATAAACGTCGAAACGTCGGCAAACTATTAATTAGAAGTTTGATTTGTTGTTCCTATCCCACTACTTCTCAGTCACAATATAAAGACAATTTTTTTGGAGGTATTTTTTTACTTTTAAACATGTTTTTGAAATTAGTCAAAATAAAGGTACTTTACTCTTAATCAAAAATTACATGTTTAGACTAAAAAGTGTCCTTTATGACGTTAACTAACGAAGATACTCTGTATACGAAATGATAAAATACCAACATCCCATCCTTATGTGCAATCAGATTAAAATAAAAATCAGAGAATTATGCGTTTTTTTTTTTTTTTTTTGGTATAAAAAACACAATTATTTGACTTTGGAATTCGATGGAGTGTTTTTAAACAAATAAATATACCCATTAATAAAAGACTAAAACAAAAGTATCCTCCAAAGGAAATAATAAAATGATTTTTAATAACTGAACTTTAACGCAACAATTCGCCAAACATCTGTCCAGACTAACCAACCTGTTTGCGCGCTCCTTTGACGCCAAAAAGAAACAAGCTTTAAATCACCTGGGAATCATTAGCCAAGCTCTTGAAACGACGTGAATTCCGCTCACGTCCACGTCTGCGCTATGAGGCGCGGTATAAGGCGTGGAGCGGCACGGCGAATTGTTGCAAGTCTGGACGCGGATTAAGATGAACTTCTTTAACAAAGAAATAAAAATGATTATTTACTACCAACGAAAATTGTTGTAAGGAAAAAGTTGGGCGTCTCGTCAAAATGAAGCTACTCACACGCCGCTTGTTAGTATCTAATGACTTGGAAAAATGATGCAGGGATCCCTAACTACAAACTTTTGTGCGAACGCCTATAAGGTTGTATTGTTAATAAAATATTGTTAAACATCTAAATTGTTTTATTATTGCTAAGAATTTATGTTATTATCACTGATACGTAATATTATATCTAAGGCGTAAATCTTATGGTTTTAGGTAACGCGTTGTTACCCAGGTCATATCAACCTAAAAATACACATTGGCAACAAAAAATTATCCTGTTATTTAAGTAAATAAATATTTATAGCTACATTTTTTAATAAATGAAATAATTATAAGAATATTTTTTTATAACCATGAGTCAAATAGCCTAAACTATTTCTAAGTTTGAATCAACGGACAAACCGATTTTTAAAAACAAAGTGGTGTTAAGCAGAGAATCAATGTGCCTTTACGCGTGCGTCACGTGACCCTCTTTTTATTTGAAAAAAAAGTTGCTAGTGCTCCTTTAGCACCACGCCATGGGACCGAAATTCTTGTTTGCCAAAACATACAGACAGGACTGCCCGAAACGTTGTGTGAATAATAAAAAATGTAAGTCCGAAATTCTTTAAGTATCACTTGCTTTTTGAGGTGAGGAGCTTTAAAACAACCGAAAAGTATTGTCAATGGTATTAATATTTAAAAATAAATTTAATTTAACTATCGTTTTATAATTTTTTTAATAACCGCCGTATTAAAAAAATAAAGTATTCGTATTTTCTTGACTTTTTATAATACAATTCCCCCACCCCTAGCCATAAGCAATTTTTTTTGTATATGTTAAACTTATATGTAAGAACTCTGCAACGGTAAATTACAATTTAAACGAAGTATATACAACGAGGTTGGGTCGTTAGTATACTCTGAGAGAATATTTTTTTATTTCAAACAATTAAGTACCATATAGGCGGCATCTTTACTTTGGTTTTTAGAGACCACTTAATAAATTACTAAGTCGTAAATCGATATTATCATCTAGTTAACAAATGATATATGTAGAAAAATTTTATTAAATCCTTTTGGAAAAAACCTTTTCTGAAATACCGCTTTTGTGGTACTAAACAGTTTGAAATAAAATGATCTTTTAAGCCGTGTCCCCACTAAGTAACATATTTTACAAACTTGTTGCTGATACATGTTGAAAACACAAATAACTTGTTGCTTTAAAGAAAAAACATGTTAGATAACATTGTTGGTAACAGTGTTGAGTAGCAAACCGCCTCCTCACTTGCTACTCAACACTGTTATTAACAATTTTATCTAAAATGTTTCCAAAATTATATAAAGAGCAAGAAGTTATTTGTTTTTCAACATGTATCAGCAACAAGTGTTTGTAACATGTAAGGACTATGGTGACCTAGAGGAAGGTGTGTAATCGACATGTTTTAAAAACGGGCTTGTTTTTTTGGTTAAATTAAGTTTTTATATATGACACCAGAGGGTACTGTTGTTCCTTATAAGATTTCTAGGGATGCTGTATACATTGCATATGTACAAAAATTAGTACAAAGGTAAAGTAGAAAATAATTATTAAAAAAAAGACATTATAGAGAGAAAGACCTAATTTAAAAGAGTTTTTAGTTAACAAGAACAACAAAAATTTCTAAGAATTATAAATTAGGTGTGAAAATTTCCCAAGATCGCTGTTTAATTAAAATACATACCATCCTTTAAATTGTATTATGCATTTTTCAGTTTAATCAAAGATAATGTGAAAAATATTTATTTATGAGTTTTCTGTCTACCCCTCTACCGGCCAGTGTCCTCCACACTGAAACTCGGTTGACAGCATCAAGCTGGCACGACGTGTATATCTATCTGGATCCCAAAGAATAACCCCAGGTCGTCTGCTATTTGTGATACAAAAAAAAAATCTACTTAGGCGTCTACTTTTTAAATTTTTATTTATACTTTTAGAAAATTAAATTTTGTTTAGTTAAATTTATATTAAATTTATTATTATTTATTTATATTAGTAAAATCTAAAGGTTAGACGTGTAATTTTAAAATAAAATAAAAAAGAGTTTTAAAATGTTGCGAGTTCCTATCTTTTAAATATAAAAATACAGATAATTTTCTTTTAATTTAAATTCTAATAAACTATCTACTTTATATACAAAAAATAATGACTATTGTCACAAAGCTTTATAAACTACAACAAACAAATAGCTATTTACGTTACTAGACCGGAAAATGGTATTTTACGGGTCGACGAAAAACATTTACAGGGCGAGCCGTAGGCGAGTCCTGTAGTTTTGAGGAGACCCGTAAAAATTATTTCCGGTCGAGTATCGTACATAATTTTTTTAATTGACCGGAAAAAAACTGTGTAAATTTTTAGTGTTATATTTAAACGACAATAAGGACGCTGCTTCAATTATTTCATCTGGATTTTCCATGTCTGACTCCATTTTGGCAAAATGATGCTTTCTTTACTTTACAATATCTTGAACTGTCAAATAGTAACAATTGAACTCTGACAATTTTTGTCATGGCTAACAGGATTTTTTGATATCAGGGTAGTAAACTAGGGACCGGAAAGTAAATTAGTCCTGTAAAATAGCATTTTTCGCTTAAAAAAGTGAGTGGAAAATTTAATTTTCCGGTCAATTAAAAAAAATATTTTACGTTTATGTAGATACATATCATCGCCTTACTTTGAAAACTACTTAACTCCGTTTTAGGTAAAAATTATTATATTTTTACTGAAATGTGATATGTAGGTAATTTTAGGAGTACTACTGTAATTTTTAATTGTAGAATGAACTAATATATTGTTTTATTAATAATTTTATTGGAGATAGGCGTTCTCCCACATAATTATATCCATTAGGCATATTGCCTTTGAGGGTTTTTAAGTGTTAGACGCATAGGTCACCTATAGAAATTTTATTACAATTAGCTTAAGCTACACTTTAACAAATGGGGCAAGAATGTCATATTTGTATAAAAGTGGAGTTAGGCACCATTCATACTAAGATGACGATATGTAGATCCCATAAGCTAAGTATAGTACTATCCAGCAAAAGATTGGGTAATCTAAAAAAGAAAATGAAAATTAGTTACAAATGTGTATAGGAAAAAATGTAAAAAAATAATAAACTTTTTACATTCCGTGAAAGATTTTATTCTTCAAAATTCTAGCACAGCGCTTTTGGTACAAAACCATCATCAGTATTATGTGACAAGATAAAAAATCTATCAGTGATGCATACATAAGCCAAATTTTGGAATTACCAAAATAAAAATACAATAAACATCCAAGACATATTTTATTAAAATGACAAATTTTTATCTAAAAGTGGGGGAATTAGACATTAAAAAATGGATTTTAAAGGAAAAAACATGCATTAAACTACAACTAAACAAAATAAAAAAAATAAAATGCTTTAAAAGTATTATGTCTCTCAAAACAAAAACCTTTTACCATATTGATACACATGGAAAAATTAAAATTTTTGCATTTCAAGAAACATATTCAGATTTTAAGGTTTTCAGAATTTAGTACCTCTTTAGTATTAAGTTACTGTCTCTTGGCGTTTTAACTAAGGACTACTATTTAATGGACAAAACGTCTGTAGTATCTCGTTTTAAGGGTCCTTTGATTCTCTACTCAACTACAAACTTCGTCACAGAATTAGAGGGTCTTTAAAACGAAGTGCAACATGACCCCCATTTCAATTTGGAAAAAAAGTTGCTAGTGCCCACTTGATACTATGCCATGTAACCGGAATCATTTTTATGCCAAAAAATAGTTTAAGTGACAAATTTTAACCGACCTCGGTGTCCCATTCAAAAGATAAACGGGGAAGGACTTTTATTATCCCCACTATATTTATAATTTAGGTGTGCTAAAATTTTTCATAGACTTAAAATATCCAATAGTTTATATGGTGAATTAAAAATGTAAAATAATATTACAGATGACACCTTATAATTGGTAAAGTAATATGCAAAAGTTTGGTTATAGAGCTTTGGAAAATCCCAGATTTGCTCTAAATTTTCTTTAACTTATATTCAAATTCTTTTAAAACATTTATGTACTCTGTACTTCAATACTTACTTCAAAAACATCTTAATAATTCTAGTTTTGCACTCATGAAATACTGTCGAAAAGCAGACTATAACAGTTACGTTAGGTACTTGATAAGCTTTTCTAACATTTATCTTCAGGGGTGAATATCATCTTTGCATGGAACCAGGTAAACCTTTAATGAGGTATTACTAGTTTTCTAATATCCACAACTGTATTCCCGTAAATTAACTAAGCATCGTCAAGAGGCTGTAACATAAATAAAAGTAAATCTTTTACGCTTACACTGGACAATTTTAAATGACTTACTTTTGGAAGCAAGCAATAATAGCCTGAATTGATTACATATATGATCAAAACCAGTTTTTTCTTCTAAAATTTTAACTTTTCTCCCCAAAGGTCTATTCCAAAATGAGCCCTGTGTTGTTTAAGAATGGACACATTTGCCCCAGCCAATAGGTTGCTACCATTATTTAACTATGTCAGGATCCTAATAAAAATATAGATTGTATCTATTCAAAGTAAAAGAAAAAAATAACATAACTGTCAATAGAAATTATTAGTACCTAATTATTTAATACTAGGAATTGCCTATGTCATTAAATCCAAACGAAGTATGTATAGCAGATGACCATCTGCTAAAAAAATACTATTTTTACTTTTTAATTATAAAATTGTTTGCACGGCCAAGTCGCAAGACTGCCTCTAATAGGTATAGGGTGGATACTCGAAGGTTTAGGAAGGATTTAGTACATTTCTAAATTATATGAAGTGACCCTAGTTATAAATTTAAATTATCTACTATAAACAACGAATTCAGAACTTAAACTATAAAGTAGAGATTTAAATTATTTAATATAAACAAAAGTTGTAACAGGTAATTTAGGCACAAATGACGTAAAGTTAAAAATATTTAAATAATTTTCTAGTTTAATACTTACCGAGTTTTAAGAGCCCATATAGCCTTTTTTCGGAATATTTCCTATTTAGCAGTTTGTGGCAAAGTAGTATTTTCTATATTTCACATTTAAAACAATAAAACATATATTTTAATGCACATAATGAACAAAATTTCTTGTCGTCTGACAATTTTTTGACTTTGGTTGATAACCTAACCTACACGTCATCACATGTCATTCAAAAAAGTTTACATTTTACAAAGCAGTCCGTGTAAAACCATGTTGCGCAATGTCATTTCATAAATGACTACTCAAAATTTAAAATGTAATATTTACTTTATTTTACACAAATAAATAAATATTAAGCGAAAAAATCCTTAAAATTTGTACCAATTATGTAAATACAAAACAATAAAGTGGTGTTGTGTGGTGTACTTGATATTTGTATTGGTAAATATTTTCAATTCCAATAAAAACAAAAGTGGAAAAAAAGGAAATAAGAATAAAAACTTTAATCACCAGGTACCCTTTCAATACTTGTGGTAGATTTAGGCCATTTTAATTACTGTTGGGAGATTATACAGTGCAAATTTACATTAAAAAATTTAACTTTGTATTCTAACTAAGTATAGGTAAATAAATAATATTTTCAAATCTTCCAATGATTATTTACTTTCTTTTTTAAATTTTACTTATTTAAATTGCAAACAAAATAGTTTTAGTGACATTAAAAACCTGTTTAATAAAAAAATCTTCATATTTTCTATAAAAAAATGAGGTAAATTCTACTACATAATGTTATGCCTGGCAACACTGTTTCAAAATCTTATAGTCATCACGAGCGCCTCTATTGTTCTCTAAAAGAAACGCTGAAAATTGAGCCTGTTTTTCTCAAATAATACCGATTTCGTTTACACACCTTCTTCTAGGTCACCATAGTAAGGACACAGCTTTAGGATATGCTAATGAGTCATCCTCTCTACATTTAAATTTTAAAAAGGTCCTCATGTCAAAAAATCGTTATTATATATTCATATGGATATATACAGGTTGAGCTAAATAACATAACACATAGGCAATGTGGAGGAAAAGAGACAATCTAACTAAAAACATGTAAACATACGTGACTAATACTGCTTGTTTTGTTATTCTATTAACCACCGATGAACCACAACTGCTTGCTTAAGTAGTATGTATATTAGCTACATTACAATAAGCCACAGTTGATTTAAAATAAAGTTTATTTATGATGTCCATGGCTTTAAGAAAGTTCACTTCGTTTTTCACTAGGCAGTTCTTTTCAAGTAGATGAGGTAGGCTGTTGGGAATATCGCATAACAATCGCTGTCTGGCGTATTTGGGACAGTCGATGAAGAGATAAAAGATACTGATTGTTAAATTGCATGTATTACACAAGAAAGGGGTTACTGTTTGAAAATGAGTAGTTAATCTCGTGTGTCCTAGTCGTAAACCAAGAGTTTTCTGTTACTTATGAGATGATCTAATGTGTAAACATGCATGTCTAGTGGGCAACTAATTAAATATTTCTACTACAGATTTATTTTTAATTGATAGGTTTTAAATAAAAATTTTTTGGTTGTTTTTTTGTGTAAAGGTTTTAGAAGATGCTGTTAAAAGTATTGAAAGTTTTGCACCAAAAATATACCCAGCACAAACCCTGTATGAAACTTGAAATATCGGGTATGTTATGTAAAGTTAGTACATAATATTAATTTTAATTAGCCTACCTTAAATGGTTCCCAACATTTTCCTTTAAACCTGATTAAAGAGTCCTATCTTTCGACAGCGCCGGATATAGACTTCGGCGTCCCATGGGCAGAGCATGTGGTGACGGGCCTCAATGAGGGGGCGGCGGGGGAGGGGGTGCAAAAATTAATAATGTTGGGGACCAAGAAAGAAAATTTGTGTGCAAAATAAAAGACCTTTTTTAAACATTAAACAGGACCAAAAAGTTTTAAGTAACAAAACTCAGTATTTTTTTGTTTGTACTAAGCTTCTTTTAATTTAATTTAGTTTTTTGGTTATGGTATGGTGACGGTTTGACACTGTCTTTAGGGGTGCAAGCCACCTTGGAAGCATTTTGGGGATATATTTATACTAACTTTTTCATATTTTTAGTAGTACAATATATTGCCTAGTTATTTCGGGACATTCTGTACAGTAAAATAAAAATACCTGGTTCTAATAAAGTAGAAAGGTATATACTTTTCTTAAAATCTCTAAACCCTTTAATTTTTCAAATATCTCTAAAATTACGTATTATCCAAAACTGATCCCAACTTTGTTGGCAACACTGTATTTTCAAGAGTGTGTCACGACAGCCACGAACTCACACCCATACTGGGGTCGGCCGCTTTTCCTTGCCCATTTATTTTGACGATTGTTTTGTTTGTCCGACTTATGCGGATATCAATAAGTCAAGATGATCTAAATCTGGCTTTTAGTGATGCTTCCGTTTAAGATAAAACGATAAACTACCTATTGATATAGTAAACGGGCCTATAATACAAAGTAAGGTAAATGTACATTGGCAATTAGTTGGGTGATTTATATTCTTAAGATACGTTTACGTACCTTTTTTAAGGGTAAAGGAATTATTTTTTCTCCTGGTTTATTATAGAATAAAAACCAGTTACAAAAAAAGCCACAAGCTTTATACAGATAAGAACGGAATTAACTATTTCTCTCTAAATGCGTCGTTTAAATAATGTGCGAGCAACAAAAAGGGTAATAATTGAAAGTGAGACAGAACTGATGACCGCCTGGCTTTTTACTACTAATTTTAAGTTTAGTATTTTGAGTTAGACGGTCGATTTTTAGATTAGAAAACAAATCGTTTCCCTACCCTTCTCCAAAACTATAGATGTACAATACCCTATGACTAAAAAATGTCAATCCTATGTTTAAGGCGCTTTAATTTTAAAATTATGTTATGTTTACGTCGAAAGCTCGGTTTCCTTTGACACATTTTTATTTTAAAAAAATATCTAACAGAATTTATTTTGATTATTTAAAGCAGTGAATTGTTATTATACAGTATGTTCAAAGTTAAGTCGGCATTATTGCTAACTTTTTTATTATAACAGATAGAGTTTGGTTAAACTGGCAAAAATTGTATCTTCCTACGCTGGTGACATGGTAATGTCAGAAAAACAATTGAACATCTAGGGACATGTGATATGCTGCATTTTTTTTTTAAGAATGCTACAATTTTTATTTCACTGTAGCATTTTTTCAGTAAAATTCTAATTAATAAAAGTCATATCAGACAGCACTGATGCTAAATTTCTTATTATACGGGATGCGACTTTGGTTAGATTAGAAAAGAGTTGTATATTTTTACGCTGATAATAATATATGAAAAACATCAACAATTTTTATTTTACTTTTGCATTCTACGTAAAATTCTAATTAAAAAGTTATATTATTAGTACTTTTTGAGATATTAAGAGTATAAAATTTCATTGCAAGGTAACGATTAAGTACTATTGCTAACTTATTGATTTTACAAGATGGGACGTTGGGTAAATTAAAAAAAATGTATTTTTTACAATTCTCAACATGGTGATGTAAGAACATCGAGGTCACGTGATATACGGCAAAACGTAATTTTTGTAAATGAAATGTTGAAATATTTATTTCACTTTTGCATTCTATGTAAAATTCTAGTTAAAAAAGTTTTATCAAATCTAAATATAAAATTATTACTTTTTGAGAAATCATTATGACAATTCTAAACATCTTGAAGGTAATGGTATTTTATCGTGTCTACTTTTAAAATTTAAGTAAAAGATGTAAAATTACCAAGTGTAAATTTTTATATTTTTTACCTGGATAAAATCTGCCCTGAAACAATATACTCACATTTTTCACACATAAACCGCAGAAATATCGAATTTTTATACATAAAAACTTTGCAAGGCCGCGGTTAATTTATTGACCTTAAGTTTAAGTAAATGAACTCAAACCTACTTTCGTTGTACATTCTACGACTGTGATAGATGGTAGATACGAATAGACTATGATATTCGTAAAACAAGTAATAAATATCTAAGAACTTTTACTTAAGGATACACGCGAAATGTAAAAATTGAAAATTTATGAACATATTTGGAAAAAGGAGATTTCTAAACTAAGAATACTAAAAAAACAATTTTTTAAGCAAATGTTCTTTTTTAAAGGTTTAAATCTTGGCATTTCTAAAAATAACGTTATATTTCGATAATATTTATGTTTATCTTTTTAAAACTATACAGAGTCCAAAATTAGGTGTAATATGTTGTAATGGTAAAATTTTAATAATCAAAATAAATAATTGTTTTAATTGTCAAACTAGTAGCATTATAAACTCTCTTTAAGATTAAAAATCACCAAAAATAATTGACAATCGTATCTTTTGCGGGGTAAAATAGTATATAACATAATAAGAGAAGAAGGTGATCTACTTCACACAAGCTCGAAAATTACACGAGTTTATGAAATTCACTTTCTAACGAGTCATCAACGATTATTTTTTCTATGATCACAAAAAATTAACACAAATTGCCTTGTTATTAAAAAAGCATTTTTTAGATCTCTAGATAAAAGTACTTTTATCTTTAGGGAAGAAAATATTTTCTATTTTTTTCTCTAGAGATTAAAATACTTTGATCTCCAGAGAGGAAAATAAAAAAGTTAGGCGACCGGCTCAGCAAATGCTATACTATCATTAATTTTTATCTCTAGAGAATTTCTTTTTCTCTAGTCTCTAAAGACGATAATTAAAATCAATATGCGTGTAAAATATGCTCCTTTTTGAAAAAGATCACAGTGCAAATTTTCGTATGTGATTGTGGGAAAACGATTTTTTAAATATTCCGTAGAATGCATTAACAATATAAAAATTTCCACATTTTCTATTTCTTTTTCGTATATTTTTAAAAATATAGCCTCTAAATCAAAGGTTATACTTAATTTTTATACCTACAGCACTAAGCTTAGTACCGCAGATAAAATAAATAATATATCTAACATTATGTGGAAGTGTTTTAGGCAGGGAATCGTACAGGCAATAGGGAACGACTTACTCTTGCCCATAATGCATAAATCTGCAAGAGTTATTTTTTGACAGAAAAATGGAGTATGGGGTAATGAACTTAAAAACAGAAAATACTTACAGATGTGGCTACCGGAAGTGCCGCCATTTTGCAAAAAACCGTTTGGGTCTGTATCTCCGTAACTGTGCACTGGTGGCCCACAATTATAAGAATCTTTAATTATAGACAATTAAATTATCAATTTTTTTTGTTTATTTTTTTTCCTATTACTTATCGATTACGAATTATAAGATTATTACTGTTTGTTTATTATTTTTTTTACCGATATTTCGTCTAATAATCGTTAAAATAATAAATTGATTATAACTAAACTTTTAAATCGATAATATTTTTACAACTCCTTATTTAAACGTTTTTTTTTAATTAATATTTTATAAGTTAAAATGCGTTCAATGTTGTACCACAAGGATAATAAGATCGAAATATGCATAGCGTAATCCGAGGAACCATAGTAATACCGTGATGACGTATTCAGGCACCCTGACGTTAACTGCTTATTTACAGGATTTATGAAATTTACTTGTAATTACTTCAAAAATATTAATTTTAAAGAAAAAGTTTTAATTCAAAGTTGAAGGAAATTTATTGGCTTAAAAGTTTAGCCGTTAGTAGTTACAATTATTGGAAGAGATATCGGTAAAAAAGTTATTAAACAAATAGTAATACCCTTATAAATCGTGAACGGTTAGCGATACAAAAAAAAATTAAAAAAGAAGATTGGAAATTTTATTATCTATAATAAAGGTTTTTATAATTATGGACCTTAAGTGCACGGGTACGGAGATACAGGCCCAAACGGTTTTAGATTCATTACATCCTACTGCGCCTAAAAAAATAACTCTTTGGCGAATTTTCCGAGGCAAAATCCTCTATTTTCTGTACTAGAAACTTTTTATTTTCGTAGGACAGAAACCTACATATTTATTGCTAATACTTTTTTTAAACTTTTAAATGCATTCTTTCTGTAGTGAAAAGCTGTATTATAAAGGGTATATAAAAAATTTTAGGGCCATTTTTCTTTTAATTTAAATATAGCCTTGACCATTATTTTTTAGGCAACCCTGTAGCAATACCTTCGTTTAAATACTAATTCTAATATAAAATTATTTTTATCCGGTAAACAGATAGGCACAGGTCGCATCCTATTAGGATCTTAGACTATTAGGATGCGAATTTTTGGTAAGTACCCAGTAAGGACTTTTACCGACGACCACATGTAAAAAAATATCAAATAGCACGCTATGTTTATGCATAAAAAATGCTCTTAAAAACACACTAGTGTTGCAAAGTACTTTACAACAATAGTGTGATATATGGTATGTCATTCTAAAAGATTGTATACATGCCTTACGCCAGCCAGAACAAAAAACAGCTGTTATCGCTGTAATATTGTTACTTATAAATACATTTGGAATTATTCGGCTGTTAATTGGACTTAAATTGAAAAAAAAACATGAAATATATATGTTTTGAGAGTTTGATTTTAGTAAATAATTTGTGGTCGTAGGAAAAATAGTGTATATTACTTGTGTAAAAATAACTTTCATACACTCGTGAGTTTGTCGTACTCTGCTAACGCCTGATGGGCAACAATATTCCCATTCGTGTGGAATCAGTCAACTTTGACACTTTACACATATAATATAGTATTGAGCAGGGTACCAAAGATAAAATATTACCTACGTTAGTTTCAAAATAAAAAATATAAATTTATATGTTGAGCTTCACTTTTAACATTACAAAGACCTTATTAACTATAAATCTGCTACACGTGGTATGTATTTCTCTTGGCAACAAAAAATGCAAAAAAAAATATTTTGTTGGTTTGTGGAGCAATAATGAGCAATCACTATAACGGATTAAACTTATCGTCGCAAGAGAAATCGCATCTTATTTTTGTCAAATTTTAGCATGCCAATCTTTTCTTCTTCATTGAAAGAAATAACAGGTTCTTTTATAACTCATTTGCTCGTTGATGAGGAACCAACCAGTCTACATGAAAAACATACAGCCTTGGGCAAATTCACAACGGTACTATAGCATCGTTTTCTTAAATGTTTTAGGTGCTTATTATTTTTAATAAATATTTATCCGTAAAAATGAGACATAGCCATATTGGCGTTATCAGTTTTTTTTCAAAAGAATAGCTATAACACAATAATAGTAATTGAAACCTTTTGTACACATACTCCTTTAAAGGGTTTGTACAGAATACTATTACAAATGCAAAGACATAATGCAATATACTTTAGTTCAAAATTTTATAGTTTGCAAGCTACAGGGTGCCAAAAGCTATGTTTTATGTTGGTTAAGTTTATTATTATTATTATTATTATTTGAATATTTAAAATATTTTCAGAAAATTTGGTATTTGGAGGTTTTTAAGGAGGGGAAATCAAAATTTGCTTATGTTCTGTGATAAAATATAATGGGAGAAAATTCTCCGGGTATGAAAGTTCAGTAGGGAGACTGTTGGCCTTGTTTGAGCGAACTGATTAGCGTTTTCCAAATTTTTACATAATTATCTTTATTAAAAACCTACATATAATAGGTTCATTATTAATCAGAGTATAAATTATCCTATAAGTCACTAGTGAGCTAAAATGTACTTTAGCTTTCTACCCACACAGCACCAAACAACCATAGGATATCCTAAATGGATCATAATGTCCTAACTTTAGGATGGATATCCTTAGGCGATTTATAAGTCTTTCTTAAATGAGATATCCAATATTGGATAACCTAAGGATCTCTTTAGGGTGCTAATCCACCGGGTTGGAAAGTCACTGGGCATTCATATGTATCCCAAAATAGGATATCCCTTTTCTGGTCTGTCAAGGATATCCCAATGCGATATTTAAGTTTTCCTTATGTGACATATCCAATATTGGATCATCTAAGGATGTCTGTATAAAGAAAATGTTGGATCACCAAAGAACCTTTATAGGAGGGAATCTACTGGCAAACCTGTTGGAAAGAAACATGGTAGCCTACACCGGTTCCTAAAAGAATTTCTAAGGATATTCCAAAAAGCTGGCCTATGGTGGTAAGCAAATATTTTTGTCTGGAGCAGTAGATAGAAACCGATGAAAATCCTCATCTGTAAAAATGTTTGACTTCTTTGCACAATAATTTACTGATATTTTTTTAGGGAAGCCACCAGTTTCATGTAACTACTCAGATCGACGTTTTCTTTTAACTTTAGAGTACTTTTTAACGTTGAGTATTCATACCAGAGAGTGGATGACTTATGTTTCTTTGAAAGTTCTTCAAAATAGACTAACGCCGCATTTTCAGAGAAGAATTTAATATTTTCGTTGTCTCTCCAAGCTATAGACTTATTATAGACAATTTCATACCTTTCTCGCGATTTTTCAGGTAATAAGCTCAATAATATAGTTGCAGCTTGCTTTGCTATTACCAAAGGGTCGTTAGATTTACTGGTGTGCTCCATATTACGTGAAAAAACACTAAATTAAGGGAAATCTGATTTTTAGGTAAAATTATTTTTCAAATAACATGACAGTGACATATATGTTACACGGTAACAAGGAAAATTAGAGACAACCTTAACAACAATATTAATATATATTATATTAAAGTGCCACTTTTCCGCACGCGACTGCAGTTGGCCTGAACGACGCGTAGCGAAGTTCGGCCATGCAGTCAACCTTAACAATAATATTAACAGGTGTCCTACTACTTTACCAGTCGTAAGGTAAATTTAAACGTTTTATCTTTCAGGTAGGCGTGCGCAAAGGTTGCACACGGCTTGTACAAAACGTCACTTTCAAAATGACTTTGGCGTGCGTTTTTAGCCGTTTTACGAGTACATAGTAGAGTCGTATAAAATAATATATTTCCTATGTAGTGCCGAAAGTGCCACTTTTCCGCACGCGACTGCAGTTGGCCTGAACGACGCGTAGCGGAGTTCGGTCAAGCAGTCAAGTACGGAAAAGGCACTTTATGCACGTGTTAAGAACTCTTTTTTTTCTACGAGCGTAAGAAAAATATTAAAACCAAATTTCATTTCTTTCTTTGTATTATTTTAATACAATGCTACCTAATACCCTACTTATATCCATTATTAATGTTGGCAAATGAAAATTCTTTATTGCAACTCTCTAAAATGTGTTTTAAAGTTTTTGTACTTTTCCGCACTAGTGTGGAAACGTACTTTTTCGGACTCAGTGCGCAAAAGTTACGTTCAGAACTAAAATGCGTGCGGAAAAGTAAACTTTTTCACACGCGAGTAGGAAAAAAATGCATCGTTCAGTGTTGACAAAACTCTAGATTATAGATGGCGAAGTAATCACCTGTTTCATTTAGATTTAACTAACATCACCATGAATTTATTTATGCCACGAGGGTCTGGTTAGTTCTGGTTAGTTAATTTTTTGCATTTTGTTTGATTTTGGTTTAATGAAAACCTATAAAAAGCTGTATTTTTAATTTAATATAATTAAAAAGAGGCCACATAGTTTTAAATATATATGCATGGTTATTAAAAACACCTTGTGAATTCTATAAATATTTAGCTGTTAAACACTATTTTGCATAAAACTGTCTAAATTTGACTACTGTAGTGGGTTCCTGTTAAAACTGGATAATATTTTAATATTTACAAAGTTTACTTCATCAAACCATAAAAAGACTTTCCTAAACAATTTTGTAAAATATACTTAAAACCATGTGGAACTCGGATGATGATTAAGCCATTTAAAGTTTAAGTTACTTTAGAATTTAAAGTAATAAATTAAAATTATTATTTTTTTATCAATATTATTTTCTAAAATATTTACAAAAAAAAATAGGTAGTGCTTGATGGTAAAATTATCTGTAGTAAAATATTTAAAGCATCTAGAGGACACATTTTTTTTAAAATCAAAACATTGAATTTTAAACAAAGTTGTTTCACCAGGATCTGTTAGTTTTTACCTGTTATAATGTTTTAAACGTGTTTCAGTAATCTAGAGAAATTTAATTTAAATAAATTTTATTTGAAGCAAGCACAACAGAGAAGATTACTATCCCAGTAACACATTTAAACAAAAAAACTAATTACATAAATAAAATAAGAATTAATATATCAATGTTAACGCTAATGAATCCAACCCAAAAATGCGTAAATTAACTTGATATAAGGCTCGACATCAAATTTCATGCTTTTAGGATTTCTCGCATTCTAATCATTTCGGGCAGGTTGTGCAGAGCTTCTGCGATCTTTTGGTTTTCCTTGCTAGCAATTTCTTCACGAAGCTTCTTTACCTTGGCATCATCTAAAATTAGATTTTTTTTAATAGCGTTTACCATAATAGGTATGTACAGGGTGGGCCAAATTTAACGCCTTAATAGGAAACTCATGTTTCTGTACGTTTTACAAAAAACACTGACCCCATTTGCGAGGCTCAAATTTAAAGCTAAATTTACGAGTGAAAACCGCAATTCGCTATTTTGCGTCGTCTACTCGCTACGGCATGTTTTTTAATTTCTTGCGTTTTCTTTTATCCTTTATAACTTTTTATTTTTAAATATTTTTTAATTCTGTAAAAACATTTCATCAGCAACTTTTATGCAGATTGCAGATATAATTTTAGTTTATTTTTTTTAAGTGGCACATTTTTGGCTTATTTATTTATTTTCGGAAATTTTAAATGGAACATCCTGTATATTTTTTAACTAATAAAATGGGTAAAAATTACCTTTCAAAAATGTGTTACACTTTATATTTCTTCTCAGCCGTTTCGGAGATATTGCATATTTTGTCATTTATGACTGATATTGGTTAGATAGTATGACCATGAAAAAGTAATTATGTTTTACTCTAAACAATCTGGTTATAACTTTTGTTTTTATTGACTGCAATGACGAAAAACCATTTTTATTAATAATTTAATAACGCAAATAGGGGTAAAAAAATCCTATTTTATAAGTATATTAAATTATTTTGTTAATATTTTGCCCTAGGAACTTATTAATCAGGTTTTATTAAAACGTTAATATTAAATGTAACAAACAACCATTCTTTTTTACAGTTTTAAACCCCAAACCCCAACAATCCAATAACAAACCCTGGTTTTCCAAATCTTGTGATAAAGCTAGAATTTTAAAACTTCAGGCTCACAAAAAGTTTCTACAGGATTCTAGTCCAGAAAACCGGCAGGCCAGCATTGAAGCAAGAAACTACTACAATCAAACAATTTCTGAAGCCAAAGACTCCTTCTACAATCGTATTAAAAACAAAGTTCTTTCTTGCTCAAATGGCAGCAAATCTTTCTGGTCCTTTGCGAAAAACATAAGTAGGAATTTTTGTACCAGTTCTTTTCCACCAATAACTTTGGAAGACGAAATTATTTCTACCGCTAAAGGAAAGGCAGAATTATTTGCTAAACAATTTGCTGCCAATTCAACCCTAGACCCGCCTGTAAATCATCCAATTCCAGCGGTTACCCCAGTTTCTCATGAAATGCCCGATATTATTTTTAAGGTAAAACACATTAAGTGTAACACGTATCCTTTCTTCCCTTAACACCAAGAAATCGTCTGGGCTGAACGGTATACCAGCAGTCCTTTTAAAAAAATGTGCTCCAGAACTTACACCAATCTTAACTCGGCTCTTTCGAATTTCTTACTACACAGGTATCTTTCTGGAGAGGTTGAAAGCTGCACGTGTTTAACCTATTCCCAAGAAAGGATCTAAATCTCTTCCGTCTCACTATAGACCAATTTCAATTCTCCCAGTTCTTTGTAAAGTAATGGAAAAATTAATTAATTCAGAAATTCTTAAGTATTTAGAAAAACACAAAATTTTGCATGACAGGCAGTATGGGTTTCGCCACAAAAGATCTACAGCAGATCTTCTTTCCTTCGTATCACACTGTTGGAATAAGTCTCTTGAGTTCCTAGGTAAGTCCCAGATCGTTGCTCTTGATATATCCAATGCTTTTGACCAGGTCTGGCATGCCGCACTTCTTAATAAACTTCCCTCCTAGGGTCTTTCAACTTCTCTTTCTATCTAATCGACGTATAACAGTTATTGTGGACGGCAATTCTTCAAGCTTTCACCAAGTTAATGCTGGAGTGCCTTAGGGCTCAGTTCTGGCACCAAAATTCTTTCTTCTTCACATCAACGACCTTCTCTCGTCCACAACTAATTCCATTCATAGTTTCGCCGACTATAGTACCCTTCACTCCAGTTTTCAGGTTCCTAAACCCATCACTAAACCTGATTTGGAAAACAAACGCAGAGCGATGCAGATATCTCTTTCGCAAGATCTTAATTTAATATTCGATTGGGGTGCCAAAATCCTCTACTTATGAGCGGCCAAGTTTTACAGAGCAAAAACACCTTTAATCTTGTGGGCGTCACATTTTAAAGTAACCTTAACTGGCATAAACACATTGTATCTATAGTCACGGCAGCTTTAAAAAAGCTTGGATTTCTCTTTCGTGCCAAAAGTATTTTTCCCCTTCTAATTAATACACTTTTTATGTGTCCCAAATCCGACCTCCCTTGGAATATTGTTCTCATATCTGGGGCATGGCGTCCCCCACAACCCTAAGCATTCTTGATTTTATTTAAAGAAGAACTATTCGTCTCATTAATGATCCTTCACTTGCAGAAAGGCTTCCTTATCTTGCCCATCGTCGGGCTGTGGAGGACTTGTCGCTTTTTATAGGTACTTTCACGGCTTTTGCTCTGAAGAACTGTCCAGTATAGTTCCTCCACTCACGATTCCCAACAGAGAAACTCGTGGTTCCGCGCGTATGCATCCCTATACGGTCCAACTGGTAAAGCTCCGAACTTCCCAATTTGTTCGTTCTTTTGTCCCTAGAGTTTCTAGATTGTGGAACCTGCTGCCCGCGGAGGTCTTTTCTTGCCCCCCCAAATCTTCAAGTATTTAAGTCCCGTGTCAACAAACTCCCTCTTACCTCGCTTAAGACACCCACGGTACGTTAGTATTTAGGCTTTTAGCCTTCGTGGTTCGTCAAAGATAAAAAAAAATAAAACAAATAAATTTAGTTTATATGTTATTTTTTTTTAATAATGAAATCTTTTAAAATTTTAATATTGTTTCTTTTCTAAAGCAGTCCGGAAAGTATAAATTTGTCGGACTCAGTACTGTAATGAGTTATTTTCGATCCTAAAAGTTTATGACAGCACAATATGAAAAAAGAAAATTACATGCCAAGGACCGGATTATCACTTTTGGAGCCCATACGTAATAAGGAGCTAAAAAAAAGTTCGCTTCCTTCTTTTAAAGTCCTTTCCAATTGAAATAACAATAATTCAATTAAAGATAGCCATCGAAAACAAATGCCAGCTTTTAGCTAGAAGGGTTTAATTTAGCTTGTGTTTGTTTTTCATGGCCATCATTGCAGTTCATAAAAAACAAAAGTTATAATAAAATTGTTTAAAGAAAAACATAATTACGTTTTTGGTCTACTATCTAACCAATATCAGTCATAAATGACAAAATATGCAATATCTTAGAAACGGCTGCAAAGAAATATAAAGTATGACACTTATTAAAAAGGTAATTTTTAACAATTTTAATAGTGAAAAATATATATGGTGTTCCATTTAAAATTTCCATCTGCAATCTGCATAAAAGTTGCTACAGAAATGTTTTTACAGAATTAAAAAATGCTTAAAAATAAAAAGTTATAAAGGATAAAAGAAAACCCAAGAAAGTAGGAAACACGCTGTAGCGAGTAAACGACGTAAGAGAGTGAATTGAGGTTTTTATTAGTAAATTTCGCTTGAAATTTGAGCCTCGCAAATGGGGGTCAGTTTTTTTGTAAAACATACAGAAACATGAATTTCTCATCAAAAGCGTTGAATTTGGCCCACCCTGTACAGTGCAGTATTATCCATTAGGTAGAAAGGTAACTGCCTAGGAGCCCCATCTAAAATAGGGGCCTCGCGATTGTAGAGTTCAAAGTTGTTGGATGAAATGGGAACGGTTTTTGTTTTTTTTTTAAATTTTGGTACTGAAATGTACTACAGAGAGGTCCGAAAGATTGTTTTCTTGTTTTTTTTTTTAATCAAAAGGGGTATTGACCTTTTTTGCTTCTAAAGTGTTTTACCGTGGGCGCTGAAAATTTTTTCGTTCGGCCTTCAACTTTCAATTGGAAAGGACTTTAAAAAAGGAAGCGAACTTTTTTTTAGCTCTTTATTGCGTATGGGCTCCAAAAGTGATAATCCGGTCCTGGGCATGTAATTTTCTTTTTTCATATTGTACTGTCATAAACTATTAAGATCGAAAATAACTCATTACAGTACTGAGTCCGACAAATTTTTACTTTCCGGAGTGCTTTAGGAAAGAAACAATATTAAAATTTTAAAAGATTTTATTATTAAAAAAGAAAATTTAACCTATAAACTAATTATAATAACCTACATAATTTCCATGCTAGTCAAAACTTTAACCTAAAAAAATCTATATAATAATTATTTCCGAAGTTTTTCACACAAAATGCAGCATCTTTTCGTTTTTAAGTTTGAATCTATCAGATTTTGCATCTGACAAAAAAGCTAATTATTAGCACGCCGTATATTAACTCGTATTGATCGTAGAAAATTAAAAAAAATGTCTTTCTAAAAGCTACAATTTTGCCTTCTACAGTTTAATAAAATGCACAATTAGCTTAGCAAGTCATTCACGAAAAACCATTAAAAAATTTGTTACTTTTAATCGCCTATAACTTAAAAAATATTTTTGTGTGCCCCGTAGGTTTTTAATCGTTAAGCAATAAAGATATATGAAATTATTTTAATTGTTTTATTATAGTAATTTTTAACATACGTGTACTTTATGTTTGTCTAATTTAATTGGTAATATCAAGTTAATTGCATACCGGATCTACGAATCTTTTAGGATAAACAAACTAGACAAATAGATTAATTTATTTTTTTTGTGTTAACATCTATTAACAGTAACATAAGCCCAAAAATATTGTAAAAATATACAGGGTTATTTTTTAAGTTGATTCTTACTTTTTAGCACTGTATAGAATGCAAGAAAATGATGAAAAAAAAATAAATACAATTATGTCCAAAAGATTTGTTTTTAATATACAGGGTGTTAAAATTTTAAGAAAAAAAAAACATTTTTTTATCATAACTTTCCTATCCTAAAAGATATTTCCACAACATTTTATACACTTGTTTTGACTATTACATTACCTTTTGCTGCAAAAGTGTAAAAAAATTCTACCAGCGATGTTTGAGCAAGATTTGTATTGAATTTTCTTCAAAATTCAAATAGTACGCCACTGTTTTCTCTTCGAATCAATATTATTTTTAACATACTCATTTACATTATAGTTAATTTGGTCTTTTAGTATTTTACGTACGACAAACGGTTTTTGTTTAAAGAAATAAAAGCTATTTTAATGCATGGCAAAACCGCTAAATCTGATGAGGTCTCTTGTATGTAATTTTTTTTTACAAATTTGTATTGAATGAGCTTAAATACTTACATTACTATTAGAAAAGAAGATACCATTAAATGTTATTTTGTGCTACTACTTAAATTTAATGAGAAAAATATCAGTAAGTATAATTTTTAATAAACAAAAAATGAATTTAACATACAAAACACCAAATCGGATTTTAGGGATTCTGCCATGCATCAAAATTACTTTTAATTTTTTAAACGAAAACCGTTCGTCGTAAAACAAAATATTAAGGGGTCAAATTAAATTCAAAGTAAATGAGTGTCGTACTTTTTTTTTTCATGAAAAAGTCAATATATATTTTTGCAAACCACTTGTAAAAATGTTTAAAAACAACAGCAAAAATTGTAATGTAACGGTAAAAAAGTGTGTACTAAATTTCTTGACAATTTTTAGAGTGGTAGGAAACTTAAACTTTAACACTCCCTATCTCGGAAAAACAGCATTTTTTGACAGTTTTATATGAAAAATGTTCCTATTTTCTTGCATTCAATACAGCGGTAAAAGGAAAGTACCAACTTAAAAATAACCCTGTATAAAAAATAGTTACCAATTTTTACTGATAAAGCTTGTACTATTTCGCCAACCGGTAATACACTTTGAATTTCCTTAATGAAAGGTTCCAGATTTGGTTTGGCTGTAGGTTGTTCGGTAATATTAAGGGACTGAATATGTTTTCTTATGCAGGCTATGGCACCAGATACATCCAAACTATACTAAAAAGGTTACACAATATAGGTATTTATAATTTGCTGAGAAAATCCCTCTATACATTAATTCATTCGGAATTTCTTATTGGGGTAAAAATTTAAGGGCTTATTAATGAGCTAATTTTATTTAAAAAATACAGGATTATTTTTACGTTTATAAATTCCATTTATTTCTAAATAAATTTTTAAAAAATATGAATCTTTTAGATAAAATTATGTACCAAAATGCTTCCTTTTCAAGATACATGGTTTGAAGATATGTTCTGTATTGGTTTGGCGGATTCATTTAATATATGTTATTTATTTGGGTACACGCCAATTCAGAATTAAAAACCAAAAAGTTCAAACAATTTTTTTAAATAAGTAACTAAAAAACCAGTCGACGTTTCGGTGACATGTCTGCCACCGTTGTCAAGATAAAATTATATAAAAATGAAAAACATAAACAAATAACCATTGTTAAGGTTTTAAAATTAACAAATTTTAGCTTTAGTTTTAGGATATTCTAAAAGTCGTTTGACATTAGATGTCAAATATTTTTTTAATAATAAAGCTAAAATTTTATAATTTTTAAACCTAAAAGTATTTTTCTCCTACCAATTTATTCTTCAAAGAAGGGCTGTTCGTCTTATTAATAATCCTTTACTTACTCAAAGACTTCCTTCTCTTGCCCATCGTCGAGCTGTGGGAGATCTATCGCTCTTCTATAGATACTTTTACGGCTTCTGCTCCGACGAATTATCCAGTATAGTCCCTCCTCTTGCAGCTCCCAACAGAGAAACTCGTGGTGCCGCGCGTATGCATCCCTATACGGTTCAATTGGACCTGCCCCGAACTTCCCATTTCGTTCGTTCTTTTATCCATAGAGTTTCTAGACTGTGGAACCTACTGCCAGCGGAGGTCTTTCCTTCCCCCAAATCTTCAAGTTTTTAAGTCCCGTGTTAACAAACTTCCTCTTACCCTGCTTAAGACACTCACGGTACGTTAGTATTTAGGCTTTCAGCCTTCGTGGATTGTCCAAAGATAAAAAAAACCTAAATAATAGTTATTTGTTTAAATTTTTTTAGTTTTTTAGTTACTAATTATAATTTTTTTTTGGACTTTTTGGTTTTTTATTCTGAATTGGCGTGTACCCAAATAAATAACATCTATTAAAAATGGTGTTAAAGTTAAAAAACATTTTTTTGTCATAACTTTTACCACTCCAGATATTATCACAAAATCTGGTACACTTTTTTGGGCATTTCATTGCATTTTTTGCTGTAAAAGTTTTTTTTATTTTTACCAGTGGCGTTAGAACAAGATCTGTAATACCTTTTTTCAAAAAAAAAAAAAATGGTAAGCCACTACTTTTTTCTTTAAATTAAGGTAATTCTTAAAATAATTATTTACTTTGGAGTTAATTTGGTTTTGGGTTATTTTTTAGTACGACGAACGGGTTTCGTTTAAAAATATAAAAACTGTTTTGATGCACGGCAAAATCGCTAAAATCTGATATTATTATGGTGTTTAGTATATAAAATTCTTTTTTCCTTAATTTATATTTAAAAAAGTCAAAATCTCACATAACTACAATTTAAACTTTAAAAAATATAACAAGTAGTTATAATTTTTAATAAAAGTCAAAAACAAATTTTACGTACAAAGCACCATATCATATTTTAGCGATTTTACCATGCTTCAAAATGGCTTTTATTTTTTTAAACGTAAACCGTTAGTCCTACGAAAAATAACAAGACATCAAATTAATTTCGAAGTAAATACATATTTTAAAGATAATGCTTATTCAAAGAATAAGCAGTGGTGTACTATTTTTTTCCTGAAAAAATTTAATACAATTCTTGTTCAACGCCACTGCTATTGTTTTGTAATTTTTACAGCAAAAATGTAATATTATGGTCAAAAGTGTACCAAATTTTGTATTAATATTTAAGGTGGTAAGTATAAGCTATGACAAAAAAGGCATTTTTGTCTTAAATCTTTAACACCCTGTATCTTGGAAACGAGGCATTTTCGGACAAAATTTTACCCGAAAAATTTGTGTTAAAAGAAATATATTAACTTAAAAATAAACCTGCATACAGGGATATTATTTTTAAGTCTTGCTAACTTCTTTTATTGGAGATACTAAGTCGGTTAAATTAGCAAGGTAGTACCATTTTTCCGCCGATTGCAAACAAAAAAACAATTGGGTTTTCGATTTATTGCTAAAAATATATATTTTTTAAATGGAACACCCTGCTTATTATATCTCTATTCGAATTCGAAACATCTATCAAAGACTCTTAAAAAAGTCCTCATGTGTTATATACAATTTTTAATAGTTTTGAAAATATGGCTATCGTCGGAAACTTGCTAGTAAACTGACATTTTTTAAATAAAACATTTTACATATTGCATTACCAATAAATAAATGTTTTAAATAGCTTTAAGAACATTTAACATAATTTTTAGATTTGGATGGCCATATTTCCTAAACTATAGGAGATATTGTTTATAGCCATAATGGACTAAACATATGATGGAATTAGGTGGATTTTTTTCTCTTAAAACTAAACAAGATACAAAAAAAATGGGAGATAAAAAAGATGTATTTTTATTTGTATAATTTAAAGAATTTTACACACATTTAAACAGACAGTGGTTTTCGTTTTTTTTGTTAGAAATATTGTTTTAGTTAAAGCTTGAGACGCCACTGGATACATTTAGCAATAAATTACCTCCCTAATGGTATAAATAACATTCCCTAATTAAAGCAAAATTAGGTGAAAGATATTAAATATATTTAAAAAACCCTTTTTTTTACAAGTTTAACACCCCGTATCTTGAGAACGAGAAATTAGAGGACCCATGTTTATGTAAACTTTTTTTTTATTATTTTCAATAGTAGAATCTGTCCTTAAATTTTAACCCTGTATATTTAAATCATTTTAAATGCTTATTAGAGATATCTACTACTTGTGTTAGTCTTGGGGACCCTAAGGAATCTCGAACAAAATCCACGATTTTGTAGGTTTTCTGCAATTTACTGAAGACTGGTGAGTGCTAGCGCAAAACTACCACGGATTCGTGTTCGGGACTTAAAAATTAAAAATAAAACGTATATCCTATGTCTGGGTCAGTATTTTATCCCACATAAGAAAATACTCCTTAAAAATATTCAAACATACGAAGAGAAAACATGGTGGCTGGAATTATCCCAAAAACTCAAAGTAAAGAATAGGGAAAGAAGGAAACGACAAAGAAAATAATGTCAAAACAACACCACGTTATAAAAAAGTATCTAACCCAGACATGTGGTGTAAAGGTTTCGTTGCATTTTTGCCTTCTGAACTCGAATCTGTGGCCAATTTAGCTCCATTATCCATTATTCTTTATTAAGAAAAACCGTCCAAATTGCGCTTTTCGTTCTTAAGGCTATAGAGAAAATTGTGATATTATACCTATATTCTAACCACGAATTCTTAACTATTTAGGGGCAATAAATTGAAAACACACCTTTGGGTCAAACACTTTTTCCTTATTTAAAAGTGGCGATAATTTTAAATTTAGTATATTAACTGAAGAGTTACCCAGATCCCATAACTTTTTCTCTAAATTTTAATATTGGTAAAAATTAAGAGGTAGCTAAGCCCGGGTCCCAGTAATTTGTACTGCCTTTATCGCCTTCTCGTTGGGGCTGCATTTTTGTTTTAATGACAATTTAAACATAAACAAAGAGTTGCATGTGGCACCTTTTACATTTTACAAAAGAAACGTTAGCAAATTTCAATTCTTTACCCTGGAAGACCCCTTGTAAAAAAATCTAAATAAAAGTGGTAGTATTTTGTACAGACCCTCTAGAGACACCCTGTACATTATTTTAAATATTTAATATATTAGTTAAAAAACACACATTTTTTTAAATCCTAACACCCTTAGAAACAATAAATTCCCTGAAATTATATTTATACAGCGTGACTACTTAAGTTCGCACCATATGGTAAACTTTTTTATTATTAATTTTATAAAAATCAAGTTATTTCGTATAAACAGTTCTGCATAGTCTGAAGCCTAAAATGCAATCATCAGATATTAATTGTTTGCAGTCCTATACATGGTATGTTAAAAAATATTAATTTTGCTCAATAGGAAAGTACACTTATCTTTTATATAATATCAAAAAAATTATAAAGAAAATATGTTAAAGATTAAAAATAACATTTAAATATGCAAACTTGTTCATTTTCCAGAACAACTTTTTTTATAGTAGGGGAGCCCACGATGCGGGATTTACCTGAGCGTCATAGAGACCTATTGGGTTGCAAAGCTTAGAAAATGTTATATAATGTATACCTTTTCATCGGTGGGGGAAGCGACTATAGACTTTTAAATATGTCAAAAAAATACTATTATTATTCTGGCATGTGGAAATCGTTTGAGTCGTATCGTATTACATATATTTGGGTATCCCTAAATTATTTTCTTTAAAATTAAAAAATACCTACGTTCAAAAATGCTAATATGACCGTTTTTTTGTAGCTCTCTTTTCTTTACGTCACTATCAAATTGTCAGATTAGTGGAATATACACTGTTTAGCATGTAATTAACTCATCCTATCTTAATCTGACGCGCTCAACAATAATTTTTGATGGATATATTTTTGTTTTTTATGATCGCGTACAAGGTATCCTCCGGTATATTAATCTGCCGCACTCTAGTTAATCTCGAAATCTCCTCTTGGGCTTCCCTACCATTATCCTTTTTTTATGCGTTCATGGTAAAAATTTAAGATTTTTCATTAGTACATACTTATTTCGAAATATAATATACAGTTTGTCCGCCTTAGTTCTCTACATATTGGAAACTTTTTATTATTAATTTTACGAAAAAAGTTATTTTTATAAAAGTTCTGCATGGTCTAAAACCTAAAAAGCAATCTTTAGATATTTATTTTTTCAGTAGTATATGAGGTATCTCAAAAACATTAATTTTGTTCAAGAGGAAAGTTTTTTGAAAATAAGAAAAAAACGTTTAGAAATAAAGACAACTCTTAAATATGCAAACTTATTTATTTTTAAGATTTTTTTGTTATTTTTTTATGATAAAACGATGAAAATATAAATTTGTGTATTTGTAAATACTTATTTTGAAATGTAATATTTAAAGAAAGCTTAAGAACTGCCAAAACAGTAAAAATTCGCAGAAACGTTCATTATCGCATAAAAATAAAAGAAAATGTAAATGAACGAGCTTGCATATTTAAGAGTTATTTTCAATTCTAAACATTTTTCCTAAATAATAATTTTCGATATTTTCAAAAATAAGGGTACTATTCTCTTGAACCAAATTTATATTTTTTAAAAACCTTAAGAACTTTCAAAATAACTAAAAGTCACAGAAATGCTCGTTATCGCAAAAAAACTGTTAAAAACAGTTATTTTTTTTTAATAAACCAAGTTACATATTAAAAAGGTATTTTTAATAATAAACATCTTTTCCCTATAAAAATTTTTGATATGAAAAATAAAGGTACTTTTACCACTGCAAAAGATTAACTTTTATGATGCATTTTAGGTTTTAGACCATAAAAACTTTTTATAAAAAATAACTTTTTTGGAAATTTAATAAAAAAATTTTTTCCATATTTTGCGAACTTGATTAGACACGCTGTATAATTTTTTTATACAGTGTGTCCCAGGATAAGTATTACAAGAGAACATATGGGCTAAAAATTTTTAAATTTTTGGAAAAACTGGTTGCATGCGGTAGCATGGCTTAAAAAGTGAAAAATACAAAATTTTATCTCAATCAGCAATACACAGGACAAGTTCTTACTGTAAATATAAAAAATGATAAAAAGTAAAGTACTTTTATTATAAAATATGGGGCAAAAATGTACAAGTAAATATTGTAGAGAATTATATTTTATGTCAAAGTTTAAAGTTAAAGCATTAAAAATAAAGTTTTGGTCCGTACTTTTATACTGCGCATTGGATTTTTTTAAATATTTGGCAAAAAGGAGCTAATTAAAAAGAAAAGTAGGTTTAAAATTGTCAAGGTAACAAAAAGTTAGTTTACATGCGAATACTTCTTATTATCGCTAGATATATTTTTTGTATCGTCAGATGTAAATAAATAGAAAATAATAATAAAAATTAAATTGCTTTTTTGTAACTAGTATTACCCTATTTTAAACTTGACATAATTTGCAATGCTCTACAACATTTGCCCATACATTTTTAAAGTAAAAGTACCTACTTCTGTTGCAGTGAAATTTTGCATTTTCAAGTTTTGGAACATGCGACCAGTTGTCTCAAAATGCTATATTAAAATTAATAAATGTTTGATCCATTTGTCCTCTTGTAACACCTATCTCAGGACATACTGTAGAATAAACCTAAAAATAGGCCCTTACATTTTTTTATCGTTGTTAGAAAACACCGTTTGTAGGGAAGCCCAAGGGAGATTTAGGAATTTACTACAGCACAAAAGATTAATATGCCGGAAGATACCTTGTACGCAATTAAGTACCTTCACCAAACATAAGTCCCGTATACAAGGCCGATCGTAAAAAACAAAAATTTATCCGTCAGAAATTTTCGAGCGCGTCAGATTAAGATACAGGGTGAGTTAATTACATGCTGAACAGTGTATATTCCACAAATCTGACAATTTGACAGTGACGCAAAGAAAAAAGAGGGTCACAGAGGTAAAAACAAAACGTCATTTTGACATTCTCGAGCGCGGCCTTTTTTTATTATTTTAAAGAAAATAATTCACCGAAAACCAAAAATATACCGGTTATCTTTAAAAGGTCTAATTTCTTGGACTAAAATACAACGATTTACCTTAGTCAAAAAGTTAATTGTAAGAAACTTATTTTTAAATATTTTACTTAATATAAAAAAAAATACAAAATTTAGCACTAAAAGGATTTTAGAGTGGGGAATTGAAATATGCCAATGTTTTTGTCGAAAAATGTAGAGGGGGGCACCTATAGTTTTGGCTTAGTTTCAAAGGATCATAATTTTTTTTGCCACGGTAAATTTTAATTTTGGTAAAGAATTTTTATTCTGCCATATTTTTGTACAAAAAGGTAAACTTAAGTAATATCGCCACAAGTAACCGTTTTTAGGATATTTCAGATACAACGTTTTATTCCATACAAAAGTTTCTCATTGCATTAGTTTACGCTTTATCTAGTTTACCTGGTAGTGTCCAAAAGGTCTGTACAAAATGGTCGGACAAATTCTTTGGGCCAAAATACAACGATCTGATCTATTTTACCTTAGTCGAAAAGTTGCTGGTTTGCAATAAACAAAGTGCTAGAATTTTTAGGATTTCTTTTTTACTTGGACCCTGTGTATCTCGCAAATAATTAACCCCTTAACAACGGCAAATCTAACTTGTCAAAATTTTAAATGTCTATAACTTCTTTATTCCTTAACCATAAAAAATTATCCAAAAACCAACTTGTACAGTGAATTATTAAGTTTGTTTTTGTTATTAATATGACACAAAACAATTGTAACAACTTGAGATAACTTACCTTTTTGTTTTTAATGGGACACCCCGTATATTATACCACCATTAAAAAGGTCTTTTAAAGAGCTTAACAAAAATACTACATATACCATATCTATTTTTAATAGTTTCTAAAAATAGGACCATTTAAATTTAAAAAATAATAGATGTAATTTTCATTATATCTACATTCTAAGCTTAGTCGTGTAGTTAGTATAGTCGAATTACACAATTATAATATTTTTCAGATTTAAATGGCTTTATTTCCGAAACTATCAAAGATTGTTGTTATATCAAATGTGGTATATTTGTAAAGCTCTTTAAAATACCTTTTTATTGGTGATATAACATATGGGTGTCTTATTTAGAAAAAAGGTAAATTATGTCAATATATTCTGTTAATAAAAATTTAATCTTCATAACAGAAAAAAACCTACTAATTTTTACTGTAGAAGTTGGTTAATGGATTATATCTTTAAGTTAAGAAATAAAAAGTTATAAACATTTAAAATGTAAACAAGATTGGACACACTGCTCAGATCTTTTAGAGAAACCCGGGTGGTCACAATAAAGCGTAAAGAAATGCGAAGGAAGTTTTATATCTTAAATAAAATGTTTTACCTAAATATCTCAGAAATGGTTGCTCGTAGCGACATTTATTAAGACTACCTTTTTTATAAAAATTTACTTCCCATAACCATTATATACCGAGGTAAACAAAAGTAATGACAGTTTAAACAAAAGCAAAGGACTCTCCCTATATTAAACAGCAAAAATGTGAGTAGCGATAGACTTACTTCTTTCAGAAACTTCTTTACACCAAATAAAAAAAAAAAAAAAATAATACATACAATATTTAACATGAACTTATCCTTTTAAAATATATTGCTGTCACTTTTGGCATTTAGTTGACAGCCATATATTTTAAATGGAAAGTTTCAAGTACCAGTTGGGTTTAACTAAACAACAGTTTAAACTGCTATTGTAAAACGGGACATTAAAAATTTATAGCCTCTTCCCCAATGTATGAAAAAGGAATACATTATATAAACCTATTTTTTTTCTTATCATTTAAGCTTTGTAACCCAAAAGGTCTCTATGACGCTTGAGTAAATCCCCATTTAGCATCGTTGTCTTCCCCACTAAATGCAAAATTATTATATAATACCAATTTATGCTTGATTAAGTAAAATTTAATGCGTTTTTTAACCATAATGAAAACGGGTAAATCTTAAATTTGTTATCTAGATATCTTTGTTTATGCGGAACTAGATGTGATAACGGTAATGTTTCCAGATTTATCGGTTTTGCTCTACACATAATGTTCTTGGTATTCTAAAGAAAAAAAAATGATTTCTTTTAACTTCATCTCGGGCTAAGAACCGCATTATAATCTTTTTTGTTTTTGTCCCCAAAAATCATATTTTATTATAAAATAACTTTCTATTTTTTAATACTATTTATTTTTCCCTATAGTGTATGAAGTTTTAGAAAATATTTTAAACCATATATTTAAATGTTTTATCACAAATACAACAAAATAAAATGTTTCAACTATACCTTATCAGCCATTTCCCTAAATTTCTCATACTCCGGCTTTTTAGTCACTGCATCGACTAAAGAACGCCACTCTTTACCCTGTAGATAAAATATGGCCGCTTGAAAACCTGAATCGTTTTTTAAATGTGCCTGCTCAATCTCTTGTATTTTTTTAAGGGAAGAAGATTCATTACTTCTCGGATAGCAGGTGGCGCATGGTGAGGAATATCAGTTGGTTTTGAACTAACAGTAATAAGAGAAATGGTGATACATAGCAAAAAAATACTTTCTCGTATCATCCTTCAACCTAAAAGTAAAATGTTAAATAAATACAGAGTCTCTAAAAATATATTCTGATATTTATAATAAAAATACAAAATTGTGTAAAGTGGCAAACTAGTAGCAGTTTTAATGCTTTTGAAGACTTAAGCCATGAGAGCGGTTTTCCGCTCGCGGATGATAATTCAGCGTTGTGATTGGTTAGTGAAAATTTAAAATGTTTTTCCCGCCATTTACGACACGGATCCTCAAAAAATTTTAGATGAAGTTAACTTTTTTGCGTTTTCCACGAGATTATGTGGTTTTTCAAATTAATAGCCAGGAACTATTACCTTGAACTAGTTGATGAGCTTAATGAGTTGTTGCTTGAAGATAAGACAAGACGTTAAAGATCCATTTTAAATAAAAGAAGTATTATGGACGACATTAACTACACGACTTATTTTAATTATTTACTTCAGTATGATATTTGGCGAAAATGAAATGGAGACACAAATTTTGGGTTAGAAAAAAATTTTTAGAGAGAAAAGTTTATAGCCAATATTATACCTTAATAAAGGAGTTAAGACAACATGATAATGAAAAACACTTCAATTATTTAAGAATGTTAAAGGAGCATTTTGACAAATTATTACAGAAACATATTTACAACCAATTCTTTAATTTTAAATAGACATTAAACAATTGGTTAAAGTTTAACAAATTGTTTAAATGTCAATTTGAAATTTCCAAATTAGTTGTAAATGTACACTTAGCAAGTCCCACACAGTTCGTGAGCCAATAACTGCAAGCGGGCGTCTAGCTTGTACCCTAAAGCGGGCTTTACACCTGGCATGTTATTAATTAAAAACTTGTTTAATCACTTGGTCAAATATTTGATAAAGAAATTGAAAAGTTGGATGTTTTTACTCTCTTCAAGTTTTTGACCAATTTATTTTCAATTTCGTTCAAGTTACCAACATAACTTTTGTGTTGGTACTCGTTATGTCATATGTCAAATGGTTTCTAGGGTTATGTTAACTATTAACTAATTACTAAAAATCCACTAAAAAAATGATGACGGGTTTGAATTTCTTCAAGTACTTGAGCAAGCTACTTGACAAATATGTTGAGAACAATTTTAACAAAAAGTCACTTAAACAAGCACTTGTTAAATTATTTGATCAATTACTTGTTAGGTGTAAAACCCGCTTTAGGTAAATAGGTAACAAAAAAGTGTTTGTGGTAAATAAAAGACTAAAACAAGCCATTAACCAAAGTTTCATAATTTTTTACATAATAAAATTAAAACTGTTTATTATTATCCATTCTCCAATCCATTTGCCATCCCAAAGACAGATGATGATTGACATCTAGTAACCTTCAGAACCAAAGAAAATTCTAACATAAAGTCACCTATTCAAAACAAAACTCTTTAATATTTTCCACTACAATGGACGTGTCAGCGGATTTTCTGTGCGTATTTTTTATACGCGGGCGAAAAACCGCTCTCATGGACAGCCGGCTTTAAGCGTCCGTTTTATGAATCTGTTGTCCGTCGGTTGGTACATCGTAAGTTTTCTGATTGGTCAGAATATTTTAGATCTATTTTTCATTCGTAAATTATATTAAATTAAATATTAACTTAATATTACCAGAGTTATATTTTGTTCTACGGTAATGATGGTAGCCTTTAGAGTTCTTTTTTTACGTGTTTTTAATTATTTTTATTGGAATAATCTGGTCCAAGAAAGCTGCTAATGTTTCATCTTTTTTACCATAAATGTACCGGTTGTCAAGTTATAAATTTAAACTCCCCTTTACTTTTTTAGTTTTTTTTTTTTCATACAAAATAAATAATTATATTAGTTTGTTGGGTTAATTCTGTAGTTTTTAAATCAATATTTAAATTTTTAATATCTTTTAAAATATGTAGTGGGTGGGACAGAAAGTATGTTTTTTTTTTTTAGTGGAACACCCTGTATATTATATAAATAAGAAAATATTTTTAAAGGGCTTTAAATGAACATCACATTTAATATTTCTATCTTCATTAGTTTTAGAAATATGGTCATCCAAATCTAAAGAATAGGCGCTAATTTTAATTAATAAGGTAGTTTATATTATAATAATTGCCCAATAATTTTATTTGTGACCATATTTGTATTACCATTAAAGATAGACTTATAAAATTGGTATTTTTGTAACGCTATTTAAATAACCTTTTAAATAGTGATTTAATATACAGGGTGCTTCATTCTTTTAAAAGATAAAAATACTACAGAATCATGCTTACAAAATGGTGTTTTTTTATACGTAAAAAAACAAAAGTTAGGGGTTTTAAGTTTATTGCGTTTCTAATGAGAATTAAAAATTATTCATCAGATTTGCATGGCTATATTTCGAAAAGTAATGGAGATAGGAGATGAAATGTACTATTTTTTTAAAGTTTTTAAAAATATCTTTTAAATGGTAAAAGATTATATATATGTTCTATTTAAAAAAATCATACTTTTTGTCGTACCTTGTATATCTTAGGAGATGATTATAGTCTGATTACTAATTTGAAAACTACAGAATTAGCCCAACAAACTAATATTTTAAAATATTTTGTACAATAAAAAATTAAAATGTAAAGGGGGTGAAAATTTATAACTTGACACCCGGTACATATTTTTTCGAAATTTAAGAAATCTTATATAGGGTCCGCGCGTTTAGTAAAGAGGCCACCGACGTCATCATTTGCTGCGCAGAATCTCCTCTTATTCCCTCATCCCGTATTTAAAATGATATTTATTTTTTTAAATCAAATCTTTAAAATGCCTACTTCCTAGGTAACGATACGAAGCCCTCGAAACCGCGATTGAAAGAGAGTTACAGAAGATTTCACGTAAATAATTACGTCGGTAGCCTCTTTACTAAACGCGCGGACTTTACTACATAGTTAAAAAAATAAACTATTTTTTTAACTATATCGAAAATATTGTTGTTAATGATAAAAAACATCCTGTGAAAGCCTTTATAGCCCTTAATATAAATATTAAGATGTCCCGCATGATAAATTTAAATTTCCCATATGATTAACATGAAAAAGTTGTTATTTTTTGAGTTTAAAAATATACTCTTTAATGGCTCATGTTTATCAAAAAATTTTATTGTATTTTTTTTCTTATTGGTTTTACACATGCTTTTTTCTACGACTGCTATAAAAAGTGTCTTATAACGCACGTCAAACAGGATCTAAAAATGACTAATTTCACATAATGTATAATATCAACCTCGTAAGTGTCAACCAATCAAAAATATTTTATTTTCTGTCATTTAGTTTCACAGGGTTTTTCAAGGCGCTAATTACATCTAAAAGATTTTTTTCGGCAACGTTTCGTTCTCGAGATATTATTCATCAAAGTTAAGGATTAAACTATCCATCGTTTCACTATATTCCGCCTTCTTTTTGCACAAAATTCTTGATATAACACTAAATTGGCACACAATATTTTTTATGAACATCCTAAAAAAACCTTTTTTTTAATTATTTTACTCGTGTTTTTTATCAAATTCCAAATATTTTACCCATAAAACGCTGCAACCATGCATACACCTATGTGTATATTTATTTCAAACATGGCGACTTGATTTAAAGCAAACATTTTATATTAATAAAGAAAAGCTTTACATCAATAACAAAAACATGTTTTATAAATGTTTTTTAATGTTAAATGAAATATTGTGTGCCAATTTAGTGTTATATCAAAAATGTGGCGAGCATGGTGTAGAGACTAACGTATCAGCCTCTCACCGCAGCGATCCAGGTTCGAATCTCGGTTCCTTCCACGGATTTTTAATAGCTCGTCACCTCACAGATGGTAATGGCAAAGCCTCTGTGTAGTATTCTGCCAATTCTAGGTAGTAGTTATTTAAAAAAAATAACGTCCGTGGTGGCACTACCGCGTTGTCTAAAATGCAAAACTGTATGTTTCAGTGCTTGGATAACATCGACGGAACAGGGTAAGAAAATGGGTTAAACATCCAATAACCCGGCACTCACGGTACTTTGGTATTTAGGCATAAGCCTTCGTGAGATGTCCCAAAGATAAAAAAAATTAGTGCAAAAAAAGGGAGAAATAGTAAAAATAAGGATAGTTTGAATTTCAATTTTGATAATGAATATCTCGAGAACGAAACATTGCCGAAAACAATCCCTGTATACCAAATTTCGTCACAATCGGAGTTGCCACAACTTTCTAGAAAATCGGCGATATGACCGGTTTGTAAACAACTACCCATTTATTTTACACTCTGTAGAATAAAAACAAGAAAATCTCTGATTTAATTGGAAAAGCCATCTTTTTCCTATAACACGGTAAAACCGCATTTTATTAGGGCAATTGGTAATTATTTACAGACCGGACGCCTCGCCGATTTAATTAAAATTTGGTATACGGGGGTTTTTTGGAGCGGTGATTACAAATCTGATTTTTTCAAGCGGAGTAATAAGGATTTAAAATTTTCACAAACAAAAAACAAATCCAATTACAGCAGAATAGAGCAGCAGTTATAATAATATGTATAATATGTATGTATACTATAGTAGCGGTATCACCAACAAAGCAAGTGTTTTAAAATGCCTTAAAAATACTACTTACTTGCTTTCCCTGGATAAACAATAGCACTTAAACAATTAAAAGTTAAACTTGTAAATTATGTATTTGTAATATTTATTTTCAAAACAGACACTGACAAATTAAAATCCAATGTTGCTATGGTTTTTTTATTACAGCACCCTAGATTTTTAAGCTTCAGTTTGCCATCTGGGTTTACCGATATTCCTAATGGTATAAACAGGGTGGCCGCCGAGGTATCCAAGAAACTTTGGATATAAATTGAACAATGAAAATTAGAAAAAAAACAATATATGAACATATTATTATGTCCTTAACGTCTTAATTCTTAAACTACAGGGTGTTAAAATATTTAAAAAGACCAGTTTAGATATATTTAAAAAATTTGGGGAAGCTTTCTATGCACCAAAAGACATTTTTGGCATACAGGTAAAAAAAATTGCCAGTGTCGTCCAAGAGAGGGGTTTAAGTTAAATATTTTTAGTAATTGTCTAAAAGATCCGATTTTGACGAAATTTGGTATACGGGGGTTTTTGGGAACTGATAACAAATCTAATTTTTTTCGGCAACGTTTCGTTCTCGAGATATTCATAATCCAATTTGAAATTTAAACTATAAATCATCACCCAATATTTTAAGTACATCCTTAAAAACCGTATTTTTAGTTATTTTACACGTTTTTTTCATTAAATTAGAAAACTTTTACCCCTTAAACGATGCAACCATGCATACACCTACGTGTATAATACTTTCAGACATGGGAACTTGATATAAAGCAAACCTTTTACATTAATAAAGAAAGGCTTAAAAGCTTGGTTTATTAAATTAATTTAATATTTTAAAATGCCGAGTTAATACTTTTTTAAATTTCTAAAACTTCGGGTGCGTATTAAGATTAAATCCCAATGTGTAATACATCATTGAATTTGAAATAAAATCGGCTTTAAAATTTTATTATTAGAATATCAGGACCGTATTTAAAAAATGAAGTTGATGATGGTCCCACGGAAACGTATTTTAAATAGAACTGAACCTTTGGATAGAGCAGAAAAAAGTGTAAATTGTTTTAACGTTAAATTTAATAAGACCAGAAAAAAATAAAACAAATTTCGAATTTTTCGATTTTTTTCGCATATCTTTGGATATACTCGGAATTTTTAAACTTTCTAAACAGCATATTATTAGGCACATAAAACCTTAATTTTCTACTTCTTTAACCGACTTAGTTTACCATTTCCAAGATGCCTATACTGGCCCTCTCTTATATTGGACACGTTGTATATTAGCATGTGTTGGGTTAAGTAAAAATTTAGTTCTACTAGATACCTTGGATATTTTATCCGAAGAAGAATCAAATGCTGGATTTGACAATATTCTAGCAAAGTTTGTTACAATTAATAAAGAATAAAATTTTTTCACAAATTAAAAATAAAAATGCTTTAAAAAAGTTTTTTTGTTGCATACTTTGCATGTATAATAATTTGCAAAAAAAATAAGGAAACATGTACGTACATACCATTTGATATACTACCAATGATATTTGAGCTATTAAATAACCTCATAGTAATGCTTCTTTCCATAGATAAACGGTTGTTCAGTAAGTCGGAATTATACAGGGTCAGCGGGAACTGCCGGGATCGATTTCTCAAAAAGTAAGCTTTGGAACATTTAAAAATTTGGTAACAATATAATATCAGTGGGGGACATACAACTAAAATATTTTGACAGCTCTACAACTTTCGGTTATACCGGAAGTTAATGTCAATTTCCTTATTTTAAATGGAATACCCTATATATAATAAATTTTTAGATTCTGCTTAAAATTACAAACATAATTTATGTATAATGTTCTATACCTAAGTCCAACCGTTTTTGACTTATTTTAAATTTGATGTCAAAAATAACGTTTGCAACCCATTATATAACCATCAATTTCATCTAAACAAAAGCCTTTAATATGAGTTGGGTTAGATTTCTCGTAGAGAAAGAACTACTTTAGCAGACTGTATTGATATTATCACAAATAATACATAAAGAGTGGTCAAAAATAATCGATAAAAATGATTACGAAAAAACCTTAAAAGTAATTTTTTTAAATGGACACCCCAATTTTTATTTGCCTTATCCTATTAAACATTAAAAACAAGGATAAGTTTGTAAAAGGATGTTTGTTTTAAAAATATATAGTTTTCGAAATATTAACAATTTAATATTTATCTATTCTAACAATGCTTTTAAATACGACTTAGTTTTGCTTCTAGTTGACCTTGACAACAAAATACGGCTTTACAGCCAACTACCCCGTACCTACCCGTACTTAAATGCATTGTTGGAATAGATAAATATTAAATCGTTAATATATCGAAAACTATAAATTTTTGAAATAGACATCCCTATACAAACTTACCCTTATTTTTAATGCCTAATAGGATAGGTAATAAAAGATAGGGATTTCCATTTAAAAAATTGACTTTCTAAGGTTTTTGTCCTAATGATTTTCAACAATTACTTTTGACCACTTTGTATTTATTAATTGTGAAAATATCGATACAGAAGTTCTTTCTTTACAAAGAACCGAACCCCAACTTATGTTAAAGGCTTTTGTATAGAAGAAACTGATGGTTATGTAATGGCTTGCAAACGTCATTTTTGACATAAAATTTAAAATAAGTCAAAAACGGTTGGACTTAGGTATAGAACATTATACATAAATTATGTTTGGAATTTTATGAAAAATCTAAAAAAATATATATAGGGTGTTTCATTTGAAATAAGAAAGTTGACATTAACTTCCGGTATAACCGGAAGTGGTAGAACTATCAAAATATTTTAGTTGTATGTCTCCCACTGACTTTATAATGTTTCCAAAGTGTAAATTTTTTTAAAGCGTACTTTTCTAGAAATCGATGTCTGCAGTTCCCGGTGGGACACCCTGTACAGGGTGCGACAATTGTTTTTAATTTATTGTATGCATTTTTAACAATAGTGACAAATTCGACATTTTGCTTTAACCGTTTAATTTCGTAATTATTTTTGTACAGAAAAGGTATACCTTATTTGAATCGATATCTTGGAGAGTGTAGACATACCAACATTTTGTAAGTAATAAAAAATCATTTTTCTCAAAATTTTTTAAAATATTGTAAAATAGAGCTAAACCAACAGTACTTTGAATTTCTCCAATATATCATATCAGTAAACCAGTAAACTTTTTTTATGCTTTTTACACAAAAAAGGTATGGGGAAGGTACATAAAGCCCCGCCCAGCGGGTAACGCCGTCCACCGTCCTAATTTCACAACCACTAATCGGTCCGATATCTTTCACTTAATAGAAACATTAAAGCTACAATGTTAGCTAACTAATTTGAGCTCCGCGAATCTGCTTTTAATTCTTAAATCGTCAAAACACGTGTTGGATGCAGGTTAGTAAAATTTTTCTTATGTATAAATTCAAACGTAAGTACCCAACATACCAAATAATTTGCATCAATAATATATCAAAATGTAGGTAAAGAATTGTATTTTATTATGCTATCTTCAAATATTATATTTTGCAAGATCTTTAAAGAAAACTGTAATTTTAAAGAAAAAAATTGCGTTATCGGGTAATATATTTGCTCTGGACTAGGTGGTATCAAACCATATATTTGCAATTTAGTAGTGTAGATACTTTAAATTTTGATGGTAGTAAAAATATGTTTACTCGCTCAGATAATTTTTATATAAATGTGTTAAAAACATTATATTTTTTAGCTTGGATGTTACCTTTTAGTCTTATGCCTATAGTTTTATCATTTAAAAGAATGTCTAGGATTGTTATTAAATGTTAGATAATATGTTATATGGTTGAAATGATTTAAACATGTTTTTATTTAATGAACAAAATATCTCAATTGGTGGGCGGCTTTGTCCACCCTAGATAAGCAGCGTTATCCAATCTATTGGACACCTCCGACCATTGGTAGAGCTCTAAAAACATAAAGTCTTTTTATTACTTACGTTAACTTATCTAAAAATTGGGCGTAATTTAAAATAAACAATAGCTTTGAGCAATCAACGCCGTTTTTATTAGGGACTTATATGTTACTGACACATCACAATAATCAAAGTAGATTAAGTGAGCAAGGCTTCCCAGACTTCCCCTACTTTGTGAGAATTGCTCTGAGCAACCGACATTTACTTGTTGTTGTTTTAACAAACAGTTAATTTTTTTAACGTAACCTATCGTGCTCAAAGTTTAACTTTGTGCACGCAAACCTGTCCGCAATGTACCTACTTTGCTAACGCGAGTAGAAAATAAATGAAGACGTCAGTAGATAAAGGTGTTATATCACAAGTACTGATTTTGAGTAATTGAGATTTAAACATGTTTGGCCGTAGATTATTTTTTTAATTTTTTTACGGAGTTTACATTACAAGAAGACAAAATATTTCCATTTTCATTTATTATAAAATATTGCCATCTTTTAAGATAAAAATGGGTAAATATTAACTTATTGCAGTACAAGTACTAGAATAACAAAATATCACATACCACCTCATCTTCTGACGTCTTTAAATATTTTCTTTCCGAAGTATCTATCTACCGACATATTATAAAATCTGAATAATTTTATATATCCCGCCAAATCTTTTAGTTCTGACCTAAAGCAGGAACTCGACAAAATATTTTTCTATATTATTCTAAATTTATCCAGCAGCAGGTCGGCTTTTGCCAGCCGCTGCCATGGTGCTGACATGGGAAACGCGCAAATAAAACCTATTCCCAGAGTGAGAAATAAAAAACAAGTTCACTGGAAAGCAGCAGGTAAATATTATTAAATTTTTATTTAATATCTCACTTTGCTTTGTAATTAGAATTTAAAAACCAACCCACTTAAAAAAAAGAGGTAATTTTTATTTATAAACGTCAAATGATGTCAGATCAGGGAATTTTGACGGGTATTTTTAGAAGTGTGTCGTTTATATTGGTTTGCGTTTAATCTGGCTGGCTGTGAATATTGACATTTACAAAAGGGAGCTTTAAATGAAATTTAATATTAATAAGATATTATGTTTTCCATATACAGCGTTTTTTTAAATGCGATACATAAAATTAAGGGCTAATTCATAGGTTATTTATTTTATATCATAAAAACAAATTGACCTAACTATACCTGTGTTTTTTTAGTATATTTAAAAGGGTTATTTTTTATTAAAATTTTTGCTTTGTCACAAATACTAAAATGGTTCAAAATCGCAACAGTATTATTTTGAAAAATTAAAAAATATATATGTATATAATTTTTAATATTTTATTAAAAGGCATAAAAAAGTTATAAAAAAATTATGAAAGTGGGAATACGTTAACAAATTTTTAAAACCTAAAACCGCCAAAGGTACGTATACAAATTTTGATATTTAAAAGTTTCTGGGCAAGTAGAATTGAACAGTGCTATGGCCACTGTTGTCAGATTTTCTAGTTTTGCGCTATACGTAATATTTTTGGTATTTTTTAGAATGCCTAATTAATTTACCTGCATTAAAAGCAACATGCTTTTCTTGAAAAAAAATCCAAACTTTCAAAATTTAATCTTTACCCGTTACCGACATATGTAAACACCGCATTTTCAGTAAAATTTGGCAGCAACACTGATATCACTGTAAAATTCCTGAAAACAACCCAATACCAAATTTTGTAAGCACAGCGGAGCGGCTAACGCAATTCTTTCTAAAAGTGTAATGTATCATATCTCAGCACACATAAAGACATAATTTTAAATCTTTAGAAACTTACTAAATTCGATCCGCCAAATTTAAATAAATAGGACAGGTCATTTTAAAAAATGAAAAAAATAATAAGTATAGCACAAATTTGGGAAATCTGGCAACAGTGCTGATATTACTATTCAATTCCACATGTTCGAAAAATTTTACTTATTAAATTTGGTTAATATATCTTTGGTAGTTTAAAAGATGTTTTATAGTTGCGGCACCTTTTACTAACTCATTATAAGTCTTTACAAAAGGGTGGTAATTGCTTAAATGTATTCTTTATATTAGGGTATGCTTAATTTTGGTCAACGTTTTCAGTACGGAAACCCTATGTTTTTAAGACCCTAACAATGGGTGGAGATGCCCGATAGGTTGGAGACCGCCGCCCACCCAGGGTAGACAAGGCCAGACCAGTTAAAATAATTTTCACTATAAAATAAAACATTTCTAAATTAGTTAAACCATATAGCTTGTTATTCATTACTTATGATTAGAGAATAATAAAAAAACATGAATATTACTAACACAGCTAAATCTAAAATATATCTACATACGGTTAGGTTCCATCTGGCTACAGCGATTTTCTCTGGGCGGCCTTGCCCTAGCAATGGGTGGAGATGTCCGATAGGTTGGATACCGCCTACCCAGGATAGACAAGGCCAGACCAGTTAAAATAATTTTTACCATAAAATAAAACATTTCTAAATTAGTTAAGCCATATAACTTGTTATCCGATACTTATAATTAGCGAAATCATAATAAAAAATATATACTAACAAAATTTTAAATTTTTGTACAGCTAAATCACAAATATACATATGGTTAGGCTCCACCTGGCTACAGCGATTTTTCTGGGCGGCCTTGCCCTAACAATGGGTGGAGATACCCGATAGGTTGGATACCGCCGTTTGTATTAAATAATAGATATCGTACCGATTAGAGGTTGCGTTAAAAATTAGGACGGTGGGCGGCGTTACCCGCTGGCGGTTCATCCCGAATCACCCCTAAGTAATTTAAATAGTCAAATATAACCTTTTAAAATCATACTTATGTTCTTAGGACTATGCTTTGGAAAAGGAATAAGGCCCAGTTTTGATTTAGGTAAAGAGAATACCCAACTGTGCAAGTCAGTTTTTAGTGTCATACAAGTATTGTACCTACATAATATGTCTTCTGTTTTTACAAGGTCAATGTGTCGTACTGTTATGGGAAGAGTTATGAGGTCACGTTTAACCTACATACACATTACATAATTTACTGTTCTAATAAGTATGTAAATACAACGAAAACATTTATGCTCTATTTTATATTTTTTAACAGTTTATTCGTTAATAAGTAAAAGAACTATACAGCGTGCCTTTGAAAGTTCTTACCAATGGGGAAACTTTTTTATTATCAACTTTACTAAAAAGTCCTGCTTGTTGAGAAAATAAAATTCCACCAGAACATTTGTATCTTACATGTACAGGATGCTCTATTTCTAACCCTTATTTATAGTCGTAAGGTCTTGCGTTAAACAACGTATATCGAGTGTGACCTACAAAAAAATTGAAACTTATTTGAAAGTCTTCAAAATGTTCTTTCATTTATTAATTTAAAACAGATAAACAATAGTATAAAAAAATAGGTACTGAAAAGAAATCTTTGCAGCTGTTTACAAAATTAATAAATAATTTTTGGCTCATGGCAATGTCACAAATGTCAAAATTTGGAAGCTCTCATGACGTACCTAGTGTTCTGAGTCCAGCAGCGGGACTCCGTGTACTGTAGTATTCTACAAATCGAGTTCATTCTACTTCACTCGCACTCTCTGTTGAAGAAAACCCGCTTAAAATCGATCAAATTGGTCGCCAATGAGCGAGATCTCCGAACGCGTCGAATTCCACCAAAATTTTAAAAGAGTCGTACATAACCCTAAAATAAATAGTTTTAATGTTTTAAAATAAGAAAATCAAAAAATCAACAGTTAAGTCCACTGTCAAATTAAAAATTATGTATATCGTAAAGTTTTTAGTAAAAGGTA
>JACEGR010007720.1:0-45498 GCA_014170235.1 Listronotus bonariensis
ATTAACATTAAATAGATATTTTAGAGAGCTATTAGAAAATACCACTTTGATATCAATCTCTTATGGTTTAAAAAATATGGCCATCCAAATCTGATAGTTAGTTTCAGATCATAAAATAGTTACAGCTTTATAGCTACTATTGTTTAGATGTTGAAGATGGCCATATTTCCGTACGTTAAAAATTGGATATATCACATGTAGACTTATTTTAAAGCTATTTGATAGATCTTTCGAATGGTGATACAATGTGTGAGGTGTTCAAAAGTACATTATCTGTAATAAACCCGATGTTTCAATTGTTTTTCGGTTGATAGCACATTAAATCAGCGGAAAAAGTACTACAACTTTACTTATTTACCCGATTTCGTATCTCCAATAACAAAGAGGTTAGCAATGGTGCAGAACGATTCACCCCATAGATGTACTAAATGTTATTCGCGAACAAAATGGTTCAAAATATGGTCGAGCGCCCTGTATTAATTACATAAATTTTGTTTGTGTTACCGAAAAAAAACCTTTTTAGCAGGAATTAACCCTACACCCTCCTTTATCCGCTTTAGATTCAAAACCTACATGTGCCTGTCAAACATCAATGTACAAATACAATTTATAATATACACATTATACTTCTTTCTGGTTAAAAAACGAATTTAGAAAAAAAAAAACACATAAATCAAACAGTACCGCAAGATATAAATTTTTTTATGACAAAGTGTGCGATTTCTGCTGAGTCGACACCCTTTTGATTTAAATGACTCGCAGAAAAATAATGTCCCTTCAATTTAATAAAAAGCGAAAGGCAGCCCTTTTTTATTAGCCGTTTTCGCAGGAGTTATGACATCATTTAAAGTAACAGCGACCATAAAAAATATAATTGACTTTTGTTGCGCAACAGTAAAGTGTTTTGGAAACAATTCGGTGTTTAAGTTGGGCTGCGTAAAAGTTTTTTTACGTATGTATATGTTTAGTACACTTTTAATTTTGCATAAATAGACACGTCGCATCGTGCCAGCTCGTTGCTTATAATTACCTTTTCAGTGTGTTGAATACTAGCAGGTAGTCCTTAGACTGTGTGACTTCAGATTGTTCTTACGTCTTGCAATGTTAATAGTTTTAGTTTTTAATTATGAACATCATATGAAATAACCCTCAACAAAGATGTGTAAGTTCGTAACATTCTTTACCTAAATTGTATAACCTTACATCGTAATTTTGTATCCATTTCATATTCTTGAAATGGAAATAAACATTTCCGAAAGCTTGGAAAACTTTAAAGAGTATTCTGTCTTTCATTTGCTGCAATCCCCAATATTTAGTTTGTATATATATATATATATATATATATATATATATATATATATATATATATATATATATATATATATATAATATCCCTTTAAAACTTATTTAGGTGGGTTCCTTTGATGAGTCTACCACGAATATTAATGCCGCCATATATGGAAGCGGCGCATTAATCCTGCCTGTCAATGTCAAATGTTTTGGATGTTTGACAGGTCAAACGCGCTACTTTTTTTGTCGGACAAGTTTACCACAATATTTTACATGCAATTTTAAAACACGGTGCCAAAAATCGTAAGGGTTACAGTTATGAAACTCTCTCATTCCGATACCCAGAACATGTCCATGGACCTTATGGTTTTTTTTTAAGTTTAATACCCTGTCTTAAAATAATGCAAATTCGGATTCATGTTTATATAAACCTTCTTTCCAAAGATTACCTTAAAAATAAGCCCCCAAATTTTTATACCGCAGTAAGAAAAAACGAACACCCTACTGTGCATTTCTTTAATGTGCACCCACCTCCCCTTTATTTTCTAACGAATTATTTTAAAAAGTAAAATTTTGAATACACAGTTGATGCATAAATACTATATTTTAAAGTAAAATGGAAAGATGAAAATTTCAAGATGGCGACTGGGCGCCATCTTGGGAAAAAATAAATGGAAAGATAGGTCTTGTGGCACATCATTTTAAAGCTCCTGCCGAGTACTTTACAACCCTAGAATATAAAGTCAATCACTTTACCTAATACAAAGTGATGATACTTTAAAATTTTCCCAAATACTCGATTTGGACTGCCAAAACTAATAAAGTTAGATGTCCTAAATCTCGTATTTTCTTAAAGTTCTTTTAAAGATCTTTTTATTGATAATATAATATACAGGGTGCTTCATTAAAAATATATATACTTTGTTTACCCTGTACATATTCACAAGTATTACAATACAAAAGAACTTTTAAAGAGCTTTAAAAAACACCATATTAGTTACATCTAACTTTATTAGTTTTGAAAATATGGCCATCCAAATCAGATCTTTAGGTAACTTTTAAAGTACCGTCATTTTGTATTAGTTGAAGATATTGACTTTATATTCTAGGGTTATAAAGTACTCGTCGAGAGCTTTAAGTGCTGCCACAAGACCCTCTTTCCATTTAACTTGTGTTTCCAAGATGGCGCCTAGCCGCCATCTTGAAATTCTCATCTGTCAATTTTATTTTAAAATATAGTATTTAAGCATTAATTAATTATTTTAAAGTAAAACTTTTTTAAGTTAGTCCGTTCACAAAATAAAAGGAGGGGGACGTTAAAGAAATGAACTGTATATGAATACTAGAGGAATTGTTGGACTTCTATTGACTTTATTTATTTACATAACGTTTCGGACAGTCCTATACTGGTTCGTTTTTAAGCGTTAACAGTTTACACTTGAAAACGGACAGACATAGGACTGCCCGGAAGCGTTGTGTGAATAGTTATAAATAAAGACAATGGAAGTCCGAAATTCCTTTAGTATCACCGACCCTATATGAATGTTTAACAACTTTTCTTTCATAAAAGGCAGCACTCTCCACTGTGCCAAATTTGACAAAGGACAGTAAACAGTGCGACTCGACAAAATGTTAAACTGGCCATTATCATTTTCCATCGGTTTCGATGAAACCTCCATTACCCAATTTGGCACAAATATCCATTCAATTATCTTTTCCAAGCGCCTGCAATTGTCTAACTTTGTCGATGATAAATTTAATAATAAATCGGATTGAAATTAGGATATTTATGAAAGGGGGTTATTTACTTGCCAAGTTTGCCGCTTTAAAACATTTTGATTTATTTAATCTGGAATGGAATTGTTTTGTTTGGGATTAGAAACAATATTGCAATCCCAACAAACCGAGCTTAATAAAATTGTAAACACTGGTGAATTTTATAATTATAGGGGCATTCATCATATTTTTGCGGTTTTATACAGAGTGAGCCGTTAGTATAGGGCCAAAATTTAACTGGAGAAATGTAAAATTAAAATATTGCGATTAAACTACACTTACTTCAGTACAAAAGTTGGCATTAACTAAGAGACAGGATGACAAAGCTTGAAAAATTCAGAATTTTTAAGTTAAGGAATGCTGGAATTTGTTTTCATATAAAGTATAAGATATTAATATTATTATTATTATTATTAAGTTCTGGTTAGTTTTATAACTTAAAAAAATAAATAATAATAATATCTTATACTTAATATGAAAAAACAACAAATTCCAGCATTCCTTAACTTGCAAATTCTAAACAGTCAAGAAGTAGGCCGGTGATGAATAAGTTATTATTTTAAAGTTTTACATGTTTTTTGTTTTATACGTTTTAATGTAATGTTTGTGACAAAAAGTGCCATATTTATAATTTTAAACTTTGACAATGTACAAGGATCAAATTTCGATTTCGGTAAGTCTTTTGTTTGTGTTTGTTAATATAAGGAAAAAGTTTTCTGTACTTTCTGTTTCCTTTTAGTTTTGTTTGTAAATTATTTTTGAAAAAGGTAAGGAGTACCTGCCGAAACGTTAAACTGGATTTTAAATATATGTGACTAAAAAGTCATGAAGTTGTTTTTCGATTATATATATATATATATATATATATATATATATATATATATATATATATATATATATATATATATATATATATAAATTAAATAATAAATAAGTAAATTACATATATTCATTAGCCTCAACGGTCCAAAATGTGACTGTGACTAGGACATATGTAGCATATCCAGAGTTAATATTATGATAGAAATTAAGAAAATTGGTGCAATCTGGTAGCTAGGACTTAACGAATTATTTTTTTAGCTTTTAAAACAATCTAATTGTTTAACATTAAAAAAATATCTAATTTATATTTCTTTTTAGGTATGCTACCTGCTTTTTTAATACAATGAAATAAAATCAAAACTATTTGGTGTAGCGAAACGGACAACTGACCCGAAAATCTCATAAATATTTAAGTTTTGTCGGAATTTATTATTGTATACATTACTGATAAAGTTGTACAATTTTAGGCAGTGGAACAGATAACCGAATGGTTGTGTGTGCCAATTTAGGTAATGTGGGTTTCATCCAAACCGACATGGAAAATGATAATAACCCATTTAACATTTTCCGGATTCCATGATTTCCATTGTTTATATTTCCCTATCGAATTGGGCATAGTAAAAACTTGCCTTATTAGCAAGTAAAATTTACCATATCCGAAATATGAAATAATCAGAAATGGGACACTGACACTAAATAGTTTCAAATTCGGACACAATTTTAAAATATAAATTTTTTATATGGTGCAGAATTTTTGATAAACATTGTATACCAGAGCATTCGATACCTAATGATTTAACAAACAAATAAAACAGATCGTATGGACAGGGCTACTTACAGTTGGTGCAAAGGGGTGCGTAAATGTACATGTTTCTAAGTGAAAATTAATAATAAAACAGAAAACCTAAAATTTTTAGTTGTAACCCTCTTCTTCCAAATGAACGATTTAATCTTTGTGCAACTTTTTGAACACCAACGCCACAGATTATGCGATTATCGTTTCGATGGTTGAATTAAACTTGAGTTGTACAATCTATCGTACAACAAGTTGCGTTTGCGTGTACATTAAACGTTATCAGAGTTTATAGTGGATATAGTCATTCTCCTAACAAATGATACTTTTCCTCGCGCAAAGGCAGTTAGACAAATGACGCGACGCGACGCCAAGCGGAGTTTAAATAAGCTGCAAGATATTTGAGCAAGTGCTAGATTAAATTAGATTTGATTAACTTAGAGGTGGATTGTAATCCTCTATCACTGCAACCTGCTCAAGTTTACTGAGTATCCTTCATCCATATGTTAGAGCACGCCCAAGTCAGCCTTTTTAATCAGACCCCACAATTTTGAAACTGACTCGCTTCTTGGTAAATGTTGCTGCTTTGGGTTCTTCCTCACCAAGCCTTGCAAATTGCAGACGACAAAGGGCTTTACAATTGCAGCATATGTGTTCTGCGGTTTCTTCTTCTTCCTGGCAGAACCTGCATATGTTTTCTTTGCCAGGCCAATTGTTTCCGGGTGTTTATTCAGTCTCCGATGACCTGTTTGTTGACCCACTTTAATTCGTACTGCCTTCCGGTTGTAATTTAGAAGGTATTTTGTAAATTCTGGCGAGTATACCTTTATAAATTTTTCCGCTTGACGCTGTCCTGATTTTCCTATTCACCAGTCTTGGGATCTATACATAGATAGATGACCTTACTTGGCATAACGGAATATCACAGTAAGGCTCAAGGCCTACCATTGCCCTGCCAGCACCCTCCTATGCCAGTTTATTGGCTTCCTCTTTGCCCTGTGGGCCCTTAAGTTCTGGTAGCCAGGCAATAATAAGCTTGTTGGTAGTACCCACCTCTTCCAGGGCGGCTACGCAGTCCTGCACCAGCTTGGAGCTGATCTTGCATGAACTGATCGCCCTAATGGCTGCCTGGCTGTTCGAATAAATTACTATGGTTTTACCCATGTAACTTTTTTCTGATTTCTTTAGCACATTGTCCTATGGCTGGAACACTGTAGGGTGTTGTCCGAGACCGATGTTTATTTTCGTCCTTGGTTTGTTTCCATATGAGCAATGCGCAAGCGTTAGAAACGTATCTTAGAAAAGTGAAAACAAATATTTATTTTGATTTTTAAGTTGGTTTTACACTTAACAAACTTCTTGTAAAATAGGTTTGATCAAATATTTAATACAATTATTTGAAGAGAGAAGTGTAAAATAAAAAAATATTTAACAAACTTCTTTCAAGCAAATATCAGGGTAAAAACCAAGCATCGCACCAATCACGATAAAATAGAGGTTAAGTAGGTGCCGTAGTTGCCCACTGTCAATTTTTAATTCATTGGGTTGGTAGTTTTGAAGTTTTGCATCAAATATTTGACGAAAAATAGGACGTGTTCTAATCCTTTAAACAAATTTGAAAAGGCGACCTTAAATTTCTGTAATATCCAATTTCCTGTTTTACATTATCAAATTTATATAAGGTAAACTTGGTCCAACTTATTTGACAAGAAGTTTGATAACTGTAAAACCAACATAATATTCGTATTTTTCAACGTCAAATAATGTTTGTCAGTTTTAACGTTTATTTGTTGTTGCTTCAACAACCAATTACATTTTCTGACGTAAAATTGCGTACACAAAATTAAACTTTGTACACGTGAGTGAATTTTTTTACAACTGTACACTGTTACTTAATTTTGGTCACAAAAAAGAATTAGGGGAAATCGAGGATATCCGGTAACCAAGTTACACATTTTCACAAATAGGTATATATATTATTATTATCGACAAAGTCAGATAAATGCGATCGCTTGGTGGTCGTAATTGAATTGGTGTTTGTGCTAATGGCGGAATATTGTTTTCATCGGAACCGACCGAGAATTATAATTAGTCAGTTTAATACTTTGTCGAGTCAGAAAGCGAGATTTGCTCTAATAAAGTTATTACTATCACTAGAAATTTTTATATGTCTAGAAAGTTTTGTAATAATGGAGATTTAAGGTAAATTTTTGTTTTTAAATAATAACTAACGCAACAAGTCTTTTAAACTATTAGGAAAAAAATATTTCTTAATTTTTAAACAAATTATTTTGTTTTTTTCTTCCACTTTTACCATGTTAACTTCTCGTTGCATTTGAAATAAAAAAATTCTATAATGGTTATAGTTTTTATAGTTAAAGCATTAGTAAGTTATAGTATTATTTTGTTAGTTTTTTTGGTAGTCATATTAGTAAACCATCAAAAAATAGAGAAAGCGAAAATTATTAGGATAATTATAGTTAACACCAAGAGTAACGGTAGGCGAAAAGGTTTATTAGGTGCTGTTTAAATAAAATGCCTATAACTAAACTATACACGAAAGTGGAGAGACTAGAATATGTGGTTCTAGTAAAAACGTCACCTAAAAAACAAATAAAATATTAAATTAATTTAAATGCTTTTTTATTTCATTGCAAAAGTCAAATACATATTTTTTAATTCAATCTTATTCCGAGAAACGTAACCTTAATAAAACTTTTTGTACACTTTGTTTTCCCAAATTTGCAAATTATAAAAGGACAGCAAGAAAAAACTTATCCAATTTGTACGCCCGACCGACTCTCTAGCAATATTTTACTTAGAAGGAAAATATAATCCTTCTTCATCTGCGCGAATAATGAAATAAAAGTTGCATAATAAAAATAAGTTTTAATATTTTCTTCTCTTAAAATTCAAATATTATTTTCAGAAACTTAAAATGGCTAATCTAAAGAATGATTAAATATTATTTTGCATTGTTACGTTGTCCTTCTCGCGGCTTAAAAATATAATTATGGTAATGGGATGAGATTATATAAATAATTAAAAAGTATTTAAATGATAGGAAGAGAAGTATTAGTATAATTAAATTGTCTTTTAAAATAAAATAAACAAATTTAATAAAAATAATTAAAATTATGCTTAATATATTTTTATTCTTCTAGCCTTTTTATTCCACAATAGCCCACGAAACCTTAATGTGTAAATACTTACGTATCGTGACTATCTTCAATAAAATAAAAAGTAGTTTAGTTCAAGTAAACAAAAAAGATTAAATAAGATTAATAACCAGGAACAGTAATAGAATGATTTTTTGATGACATAAAGTTTAATAGACAGGAAATTCCTTAGAGAGTAAAAATATTAAGTTTGTTTTTTAAGAAGTAAGCAGAAAAAATGGTATTTGATATTGATTATTTTTAATATTTTGAAAAAAAAAGTAATATGTTAGAAAATAAATAAAATTAAACTTGAATTATTTACCTTTTTAATTTAGGATAGTGAAAAATGTATTAAAAATTTATTTATTTCTACTGGTCTGGTTTTTTAGAAAAATAGGGATCACATTTAAAGAAAGTTATTATAAAAATTTATATTTTATAATTTAATATGTAACAAGTAGGAAAAGCGATATATTTTTGGACGATGATCGAGTTTGTTGGACGAGGCTTTAGCTGAGTCGAGCAACCACCAAAAGTCCAGAAGTATGCTTTTTCTAAAAGTTGCACATACTAACTTTTCTTTGATCAAGTATTTTTGTTTTAGCTAGCATAAAATACTTTTTTGTTTTTTGAAAATAAACATTATAATTTTTTAATCACAATATACTACGTTACTTTGGCATTACATTGTCGTGTATTGTTAATTAATTTTGACACACCTCATTAGTGAATATTAAAAGCATAGAAAAGGTTATCGTTCAGAATAGTATATTACATTACAAGTGTGGACAATGACTAATTTCACACGAGTGGGAATATTGTAGCACGAGGCGTTAGCCGAGTGCGACAAACCCACGAGTGTAAGAACTTGCAGAAAAAATTAAAAACAATTGAGAACTTTTCAACACTAGGGTGATTTTTACTTTGTAACACTAGTGTGATATATACTTTTCCTCACTGCTATATTATACTGTTTTGACAATATTTTTACATCGAAAATCACCTACCTAGAAGCATTATATAACTTTTATCATTTTGGAATTTAAAAAGGCCCTCACTTAATAAAAATTGTATGGTTTGGTTAGGTAATAACGGTAATAGTTTAATACGGGTTTCTGCTATTTAAGGGATTTTTTAAAAATTATTACTTACATATTTTAGACACTCTTCTAAATAAAACGTAAGTGGCGCATATCCAAAATATTCCGTTTTTAAAAAATATCAGTAAACAAACCTACGGGACCGGGGAGTGAAAAGAGGTGCTGGGTGGGGTAAAATTGGTAAAACGACTTAATGAAACGGAATATCTCATGTAAAATTAAGTAAAAATTACATTTTTTCTCATATTTTTGAGAAAAAATAAATAAAAAATAATGAAAATTGTAAATCCATAACCTAAAGTCCTAAAAGTAAGAAAAAACGACTACTAAACGTCAGTTATACCATGTAAAATATGGAAAGCATTTGGCAACGTCGGAAGGGTCTAATTCTATTTATGAATGAATAAAAGAAAGTGGATTCATAAAATGTGTATTAGCCTCAGGTTTAATTAGGGGATTAAAAAAGATTTAACTAGTTGTTTGAGTACACAAAGACAGAGGAGAAAAAGGAATTTGATCTATAGGAATTTTTCTCTGGCGCTTTAGGTCTAACGATCAAGCGGCAAGGCTGCCTCTATAAAGTGCGTGCTCAAAGGTAGGAGGGAGATTTTTAATTTGATCTACTTACCTGACAACACTGCGCCACTGAGCGAGCAGTCAGTGAAAGTTGTTTTTTGTGGTTATGTCTATTTTTGTTTTATGTTTTTATTTTCTCTGAAATTTTATTATTACTCTTTTTTATATTAGAAGAAAGCTTATACTGTGTAGTAACTTAACGTTAATAAGATGATTTTCGCTAATTTCGGTTCTACTGTTTAAGGTAAGTAAAAAGTTTTTTTTACTGTCACTACAATAAATATGTCACTTGCAAAACCAATAGTAGTTTTTAGAATGACATCCTAATATATATCACACGAGTGTTGTAAAGTACTTTGCAACACTAGTGCTGTAAAATACTTTGCAACACTAGTGTGATATAACCCATTTTCTATGCATGAAACCAGTGTGCTATTTGCTATTTTCAGAAGTGGTCGTAAGAAAAATATTTCCGGCCATGGCCGAAAAAGGACATTGCCTGGCAACGCTTTTTACTTACAGAAGTAATGCTTTTTGAATGTAGGAAAACGTACATATACGGAAATATACAGGAAGTTCAAAATTACAAAGATTATTTTTTATTTCCATTAGTAGACTCACTCTATACAATTTTAGAATATCGCTGGACCCACTACGTTGTTTCAAAAGAAGATTAGGTAAAAATAGTTTTATTTATAACCAAGCACGTATTGTTGACATTTTGAATATTTCAAAAGTTTAAAAGGATCACTATTTTATTTTTGACTCGCGAAAAAAGAGTTACTGATATTTTATATTTAAAATGTGAAAATTCCAACAATAGAAAATTTTAGGAAACCAAATTCTGTGAAAAGTTTTAATTATATAAAAATTAAATGTTTAGCGCTATACCAATAATTTTACACTATATTGAACCAAGCATCTTGCCCCAGTTATGTCCCGGCATGATTTCAGCTAACAATAAAATTACTTGTCATCACTATAAACCTAATCTAACCTACACAGCACGCTGATTAACTTCCATAATGAACGTTATCGCTTGTATAGGGTGTTAAATTTTCCGTTGCTATCCGGCCACCAGCAAATTCAATTAGATGTTTACCATTGAGATTCTGCAACCTAACGATCTTCTTGTTTGACAAAGCATAATGAATAGAACAAGGCTGAAATGTAAATTCCTCGTGTCATCTTTTTCTAGATCATTGTTTGCCGAATATTGTGTGTTTTCTTTGATAAAGTTTGTTTTAAAGGCTACAAAGAACATTGTGTAATTAACTTGAGAATTAATATAAATTGAAATGTCGACTTGAAACCGAAGGATAAAAAAATTTTGACAAAACTCTTAAAAAAACATTTTCGGGGTAATTACACAAGTGCATCAAAATTATCGATAATTTCGCTTGAAAGCATATTGCCTAGAAACTACCTGAGTTTATTTTCATATTTTGGCGAAAGAGCCTGACTCCGAAGGAGTCGCCAAAATGTGAAAATAAACGAGAGTAGTTTAAAAAGGCAATACACAGAAAATTAATCGAATAAAGTGAAACTATCAAATAAAAAATAATAATAATAAAACCACTCCACAGATTCAGTGCCAAAACGAGACATTTTTATACAAATATGTTTACAAAATTTATGAAATGCCAAACTGACATATTAAATAAACACAGCTGTTGTTAGAATGTGGTTGTCAAATTCCACAATTAAAAACATGACAATGAAATTTTTGATTTCTACTATGCAGTTATCGCTGTAATCAAGCGATAATTCTCGAGTAAACAAATGAGTAAGTGTCATTTTCTACCTACTTACTCCATTTTCCAGTCCTACAGTAATTTAACTGCTTAATATATTGCTTTAATTTATTTAGTCTTGAATATATACAAGATGTCCCACAACAAACTGCGGCAATCGATTTCTCGAAGACTAGGCTTTATAAAAAATTGAAAAATTGGCTGATGGACGCTCGGACACGTCATTTTTTTATTTTAGGGTAAACATTTTTTTGCCACTTTTACCCACAAATCTGAAAGCCTCTAGCAGAAGTGAGACCTTTATAAATCTCACATAGAAAGAGGGATCAAGTAATACCTTATTTTGAAGGTGTCTCGACCCTGATTACCACTGCCAAGTTTAAAAATATTATTTGTTGATATGCCATCTTGTCAAATTTTGATTCTATTTAATCTTTATTTTTATTTAAACAACGACTTTAAACTAGAAGGATATGAGAAAGGTTATACGATCTTTAAAATAACATATTAATTAATTTATCTGGAAGGGGTGTAATTCACCCTAAAAACTTAAATGAATGTAAATCACACCCTTTAATTGATTTCTTATTTTAAAAATTGTTTAACGTTTCATCAATCAATTTATCCTTTTAGTAAAAAGAAGCTTGCTTCTACAGGTAATTTATTATTATAAATTAAAAAAAATTGACAATAAGAGACCATCAATATATAATAAACACTCGACCCCTCTTTCCATTTAAGTTTTTGAGGGTGAGTTTCACCCCTACTGGAGAGTCCTAGTTTAGGGAGTTAAAGAAGCAAACACATGTTTCCCTTTAAAATTGACGTGTCCAAGCGTTTTTCTTTATGTCCTAAAATGATCAAAATAAGCTCTGTTTCTGTTTTCAAATGGCCACCCTGTTATACACAATACAATTATTAAAATCGGGGTTGGGTTTCCTGTGAAAAAACCTATTTGGTTGACCCAATTGAAATTTTGTTAAATAATAAATACTGGGTACACAAGAATAAAAGTTAAAAGTTGTAATGACAAATACCATTAAAATTTAATAATTTTAAAAATTACCTCACACTACTTCTACATTTTAAGAAATAGATCGCCGCAGTTCTTCGTAGGACCTTCTGTGTGGGGTGGTAAAAAACGGCAATATTAAATAGAGTGTTTTAATAAAAAATTGTTGAAAAAAATATATCCAAACTAAAATACAGTGTGATATCGTTTTTGTAAGATAATTTATAACATATTTTGGCTATTTTTTGTTAATCAAGTAGCTTGTCATTATAGATAAACTATTTTGTAAAAAACATAATCTTCTGTATTTAAAATGAATAGTTATAAGCTTCAGGCAAACAGCAAGCGTGACGTGACAGCAGCGGGGCAGCAGCGCGTCAATGTCATATGAAAACACGTCCGTGACACGCCCGGCGAGACGGCGACGTGACGCTAAGCAAGGACTTAATGTATTAAACCGCGTCGACGCCGCGCGGCTGTCCCATCGCGCTGGCTGTTTGCCGGAAGCTTAGAAAACCTTAAGAGAAGTAACATAATATTTCGCCTTATGATACACTCCGTATATTTATAAACAGAACCAGAATAGCATTTACGTCACCATCAAGCTATATAATATCCTGCGCTATTGTGAAGCTGCCATTTTACCAGTTGATTAATAGATGGTGAAAGATTATAATTATAGATAAATGTCGCTTGTAGCCAGGATCGAAAATTAAATTTTAATTTATTTTACTCACTGTTTAGATAAATAAATATATTTGTTCTGTTATCCTGTTCAAGCTGTAATAAATGTATTTGTTGCTGGATTAAATTATTGTTATCTTCCAGAGCCAGAATTTAATCTTCTTTTTATATTTATTTTAATTATTTTTGGTCTAAATATTGTGTTATAAGATACACCCTGTTTTCTGTAAAAACATTAATTTATAAAACAACAGCAAGGATAATACCTTTTTTACAAACAAAAGGTGTGTGCAGCACTGAGCTCTTAGGCAAGTGTGGCAAACCCATGAGTAAAAAAGCAACTTTACGCGTGTGTTGCATACAATTTTTTTACGACTGTTTAAATTTTATAATTTTATTTATTAAGTTATCTGAACCTAATATAATTATTATTTTTAACTAACATTTATAATTTTATTTTTTACCAAATAAGCAGAAATAACCACAACCAAAACACAATAAGAAAGATCACAAAATATGTAAAATGTAATAAAAAGTTTAATTACAAAGAAAGGTAATTTAAAAAGGTATTAAAAATGTTTTTAAAGGTTCTCGCAGTGTATGATGAAGGAATAGATTCTCGGGTAACTCGCGTGTTTAAACAATTTTCTGTTTGACGTTTCGATGGCTTCACATCCATCTTCTTCGGAAACTTAGGGTACGGTATCTGTTTGCCGACTGATGCGTTTGTTCGGAGCGGCCGGTTTTGTGCGCTCGGGTTATCGCCAATCAGAGGGCGTCTTCACGACTTCGTGTAGAAGTCTTGTGTCGTTTTCAGTCGAGACCTTATCTTCTTGGCTTAAAGAATGGTACGCTACTTTACGTTCAGACAATGTCGTCTTCCATGCGGCGGGAAGGCGTTGTGCGTCGTCTCTTTTTGTTCATGTTTTCAGGACGTTTTTCTATTTCTATTGCCTCTCTTATGATGCGTGAATGTAGGTGCTGGCTTCTGAAAATCGTTTTTGTTTTCTCAAAATTTATTTTGTGCCCTGTATTTAGGACATGTTGTGTAAGCGCTGAGGCCGTGGTTTTGTTTTTTACAGCGTTTTGATGTTCATCTCGTCGGGCACTTATTTTTCTATTGGTTTGTCCTATATACGATGCACTGCAACCTTGACATGGGATTTCATAGACTCCTTGATCTTCTAGAGGGATTTTATCTTTAGGCGATGGAAGTATGTCTTTTATTTTCTTGTCTGTTGTAAAAATCGTCGTGATGTTATGCCTTTTTAAAATCTTGCTAATTTTGTCGGTGGTGCCTTGAACGTATGGTAAAAAACGCTTTAGTCTGTTCTTCTGTTTCTTGTTTTTGGGTTTCTTTTTGAGAGCTTTACGGACTGCGTTTCTTTCAAAACCATTTTGTGAGAGGGCTTCTTGAAGGATATCGAGTTCACTATGGATATGGTCCTTGTCTGCTAAAATTTGAGCTCGGTGGGTAAGCGTACTGACTACAGATTGAAGTTGTGCGGGTGGTGATGGGATTTGGCATTAAGGTATCTGTTTGTGTGGGTTGCCTTTCTGTATACGGAGTGTCCCAACGATCCATTTTGTTTCTTTTGATTAACACGTCCAAGAAAGGTAGCTCCTTGTTCTTTTCCATTTCCATAGTGAACTTGATCCTTGGGTGGACAGAGTTTAAGTGTTGTAGAAGGTCTTTAGATGTGTTTCCCCATGTGGCCATACAACAAAAGTGTCATCTACGTATCGCAGCCATAGCTTAGGTTTTAAAACGGCGGTTTGGCTTTTGTCTCCAAATACTCCATAAATAAGTTTGCCAGAGCCGGGGAGAGGGAGAGCCCATTGGTTCAACAAAACCCGGGGGCGGGTTTAACATTAAAAAATAGGAAAAAAGATCATATAAACAAGGGTCCGGAATTGCTTCGTTTTTGAGATACAGGGCGTTGAAATTTTTTAAAATACCACCACGAACGCCACTGACGTGAGAACATTAACGAATAAATTTTGGACAGTTTGAAATTTGTTGTTTTATTTAAATTATGTATTTCGTTTAGTTATTATTTGAATTATTAATTAATAAAATTGCAAGCATTGTACATTATTTTCTCGTTTTACTTAAGCCGCGTTCAGAGAATTATTTTTTCCTTAAAAACGAAGCGAGACTCAAAAAAAAGTAGAGAGACAAAAAGTTGTATTTTTAGTTGCGCAATCTAAAAACTAACTGAAACCTAATAAAACGCAGTGGCGTGACATATTTTTCTCATTAATATGACCTAAGATACCCCCGGGGACACCAATGGAATAAATATTTTAAATGTAATTAATTCAAAAGATACCCATTACTATTGCAAACACACACACCAAATTTAAAGAAAATTGAAAAAGGATTTTTAAAAGTTAGTAAAAATCAAAAATTTTTAAAAAATTTCAACGCCCTGTATCTCAAAAACGAAGCAATTCCGGACCCTTGTTTATATGATCTTTTTCCTATTTTTAATGTTAAACCCGCCCCCGGGTTTTGTTGACAACATTCTGTAACACCCTTAATTTACCTAAATTATGTTATTTACTAATTTTGGGACATGTGTTGTATATATTGAAAAAACCAATAATTTTGCATCAGTTTTAAAAGATAATCCCCATTATTTATAGATTTATCGTAAATTTAATACTTTAAATTATTTTACCAGATTTAAATAATATTTAAGTATGGTAAATAAATATATAAATAAATTTAATTTAAAATTTATCGGATTTATAAAAGCGGTCATTTGGTTCTCAAAAACAAAATATTTATAAAGTTTAATTTGGCAAATAGTGTAAAATTTAAATTTTCATTAAGTAAATAAAGATTTTTTAATTTAAAAATTTAATTAAATAAATAGTTTAAACTTCTGTATAGAAATGCAGGAACACTTTGGGTAATTCTTTAATTTCATATTATAACCATATTATAATATCAGGCACCTATAAAAAATTTGATATTGGTAAGATTTGGTGTAGAGGGGTAATTTAATGATGGTTTTTTTGGCGCTTATTACATATCTGAGAATTTTTAGTCGGCAACATTTCAATCATCAAAGGCTAAAATCAAACTAACCTTATTTTTACGAGTCAAAAAATAACAGCGTTTTCGCAACGACTGTAAAAATTTAAATTTTTAAAACTGAATATTTCTTAGCATCAAATTGCGCAACTTTGCCTTAATTTAACCAACCCTGTATCTCCTACCGTTTCTGAGATCCTGATGGTGCCACTCGAATTTAATTTAATTTATTTTTAAGGTTAGTTCGATTTTTACCTCTGATGGTCAAAAACAAAATGTTGTCGACTAAAAATTCTTAGATTTGTAAACAGCGCCCCAAAAAAACCTCTACACTACAGAGCCCCCTACCCCAAATCTGGCCAAAATAGGGGTTGTTCCCACTTTCGAGACAGAAAATTTAAAACCTAATTTTTAATTGTTGTCAAAAATATGTGTTACCTAATAAATAGTAGGAGGTTAAATATTTGGTAATTGCAATGTCTGTTTTAAACAAACACCATACCCAACTTAACAACATATACAGCGTGTCTGCTTAAGTTCGCACCATTTGAAAAACTTTTTAATTATTTACTTAACGAAATTAGTTTTTCCTTATAGAAAGTTCTGCATGGTCTAAAACCTTAAAGGCAATTATCAGATATTATTTTTTGCAGTAGTATACGAGGTATGTTAAAAAATATATGAGTTTTGCTTAAGAGGAAAGTATCCTTATTTTTCATAAAAACAAATTTTTTTATTGGTTTACATAAAAAAAAACTTTTTTACATGTTTTCTGCGATTACAAGTAGTTCTGTGACTTTCCGCTGTATTGACAGTTCCTAACCTTTCTTTACATATCACATTTCGTAATAAGTATAAACTTATGAATACATTTTCGTTATAACTTACAAAGTAAATTTTCACCCTTAACGCATAAAAAAAGTCGGTCCATGTATTTACCATAATTCATTAACTGCAGAAATGATACCTTCATTTATTTTTGCAGCACAAAATGTAGCATGTTAGCATGTCAAACTTATCTTCATGGCTATAATGTCCATCCTGCATATTCGACCGTAATAATACAATAAGATATTAGCTATTCACCAATAAACAATAATAGAGACAACAGTAACAATAAGAACAATTGCTCTAAAAACAACAACTCGACAAGCAGGGTAATAAGGACAAGTACTATTTTATAATGATATTAAATTATGTTACAGATACGGTAACAGGTATTAACGTCCAAGCATTTGTTTGCAAGGCCTACTTAAAAATAACTTTAAAAAAATAGAAAAATGCAATTTTTCTTTTAACTAAAAATTAAAATATGACATGTGATACATCGTTGAATTTGTAATAAAAAATGGAATCAGATACAGGGGTACTTTTTTTCGAGCCATATAAAAAAATTAAGTTGATGATGGTTTCTTGAAAACGAAACGTCAGGTATAAAATCTAAAAATACCATCATGTAGTAGCTAAAAGTGCCAATAAAAAGTGTTATTAGTTTTTTTATATCTCTTCAAATAAAGTCAGAAAAAATAAAATCGATATAGTCAAATTTTCGTTTTTGCCAAATATCTCAGCAGGCCATGAAAATTTTTCAAGTTTCTAAACGGCATGTAAATGAGCTTTAAAAAACACAACTTTTTCCTAATTTAACCTAAGCTGTATCTCCAATAGGTACTGAGACTCCCATGCTTAGGATCCTTATCTGGGATACACTGTATATAAACGTTTTTCCTATACGATTAACCAGACCAGAACTCTTACGCACTTACCGGAACTAACAAAAACAATTTCAAACTACCTAAAGGCATAGAAGTTTCCCATTTCTGGGATCATTGTCCAAACCTGACGTGTATAAATTGACCTGCATAATAGCCATTTAAAAGTAACACTTAGCAGTAAGTAAGTCCTAAATTAATTTGGTTTTCAATATGAGGGCTACCAGGACTAAAGTTAAGTAAGTCAGCTTGTTTGAAAATTGAACTTGTATTTTTATATTGTTAAAAGCAATTTTTATTTTCTGTCAGAGCGTTGGAGGTCATAGTTTGATAGAAGACAAATGGGTCTCACATACTAAGAAAAAGTTTGTTTTAATTTAAAAATATACCACCACTCTGGTTTTAAGCCCCTTATATTTTATAACATGATAAAATAAAGATAGATTTGTTTATTGTATTATTATATAGCTCTTAGTACAAATCCATTTTGTTCTTTTTGATAAAATTGTATTGTATTGAATACTTTTCCAGTGTTTTTACGTAAGTTGGCGTCATATGGAAAAAAGTTGTTGTTTTTAAAACATTATTTTTTAAAAAAGGTTTGCAGGCGAAAACCTAAAATGCAACTCACCATTCCCGAAAATTGTTGTAAAAAAAAAAAAGATGTTTAAAATCAAAAATTACTTCCAATGCAATTTGGTTCATTTGCAGATTTTGTTTTCGATAAAATTAAAGTTTGTAGATTAGAGATTTCCATATTGTTAATGTCATGATAATGAGTAAATTAAAAATGAATACTTTAAATTATTCTATAGAATTTATAATTATGAATACATTTGGACAATATACCGCAGGTGGCGCCCTCTAAAGTTAACAATAAAATTAACAGCAGATTTTTATTTTCCACCTTTTAAAACCCCTTTTAGCCAAATATTGTGAAAATACACCTATTATTAACAAATTTATTTATAAAAAGCTAAAACAAGAATACATTTTTAACACCTTGTATCATCAAAAACATCTACTTTTTGACTAAGGTAAGTTGGGTAAGATCGTGATATTTAAGCCCTAAGACTCTGTGGTAGCTTTTTACCGCACTTTTAGAGACATCCTGTATATTCTTTAATTTTAATTATTTACATGCGACTAGGCGAGTCTTTAATCGTAGAGACACGCATGCTGATAGCAATCAAAATTGTGTTTCGGTACGAGCAACATCAGACCATTCCTTTGTAAGATAAATCCCTTTGAAGTTACTTCGCGAATTATTTTGCTTGAAAGCTAATTTTCCATCTTGCCTGTGTTAAGTCTATGACGTCCCTAGGGAAGGATTATCCCCTTGTTATGCCTAGGACATCAATTTACCTGAGCTAAATTGGTTTTTAATTAAACCTGGTAAAATCTTAAGAAAATTAAATACCCGTTTTTGTAGTCGGGTGATTAATTATAAGAGGCTTTTTTGTCCTACTAAAAAAAATAAAAATGGGTCATCTTGACGATTTTTAAACAATTAAAAAAACAATTCTTTGCACCAACAAAATAAACATAATAATAAAAGTGGTGACATATATTTAAAAATCATTTTACTTTTAGTAACAATCACATAATAAACTAGGATGCTCTAAAGTATTTAAGCAAAAGAAACTATTTTAAAAAATCACAAGAAGGTGCATACTGAGTGAAGAGTGAAAACGAAAACAGTATCTAGCCAATTAATTTATTAAATAAACGCATATCGCTTTTGCAATACGATTTTAAACAATTGGAAACTATAAACATAATATTTTGGGAAAGCTTTAAAAAATAATAATAAATAAATAAATATTTCACAGCAAAACGCTATTTGCCTTCGATTATTATTTATATTACGTGTAACTAAGTATTATGTATTTCAATAAAATGCTCTTCTAGGAGATTTTAACGGGCCACCCTTGTTGAACTAAAAAAGAAGATAAATAAAGAAGTTTTAGCCTTATCATGGCACTCTAAATTAAAATTTAAAAAACTAAATTTGCCAAAAATAATATATGAGGTGTCATTGTATTCAGAATGTTGTATTCTTTTTAAAATATAAAAATTAACCGGTGGTGTCATTTAAAATTTGAAAGTAGCAATGTATTCCAGGTACACTGAAAGTGATAGAAACAACTGAATACATCGACAAATGCGTAATTATGTCAAATATCGATATACCAAATTTTATTTTTCTCAAAAAATAAAAAAGTTATAAAAGTAAAACCACCTGTGAGAAACACCCGGTATAATACAGGTGTTACATCAGGAATAAATTACACAATTTAAATTTTAATCATATACAGGATGTTTCATTTAAAACTATCACAATAAAGTGTAATTAAATCAGTTATTATTACCATTTGTTGTCATCTCTTTAAATTAAATGTTTACGTAAATTTTTATTAATTTTGATTTTTTGTACAATTTTCAATAAAAGCCTATTGCAATGTAAATTTAGACCGGTAGGTCAATTTTTGTGTCTATTTAGTTGCAGTACCAGTGATTAAAAACTCTATTCTTTTTAAACCAATTTTTTAATATAATTTTTTAATAAAATCATTTTTTTTTATTTCACAAGCTTAATAGTTAAAATTAGGTTATTTTTTTAATGTAGCAAAAGATATTGTTGTCCTGATCACATTTTTTTATTAAATTAATTTTTTATTTAATAATAAGTAGGAATATGCTCAAAAATTATTTACTTTTAGATTTGCTCAAACAGTTTAGGCAAATAATACACAGATAAAATAGGTATTTCATTTTAAATTTCATTAAAAGAAATATTTAATATTTTCAGCAATAGGTTTAAAAGTAATTTAGCATTTTAATTAAATTATATATAATGAAATAAAACTCTTCTAACCTATATTTTATATTTTTATGAGAACTATTTTATGGCGCGGTATTTATTGTATTTTGCAATATTCAGATTCATAAATAACACATACTTTTCGGTCGCCAGTTGTTAAATTTTATATTGTCTATTAACAAAATAAATTTTCAAATAAAATTAAAGCTTTATTTTTTTAATTTTATTAGACTATATATTTGTTATAACAATACCTATACATTCTCATGGGAGTGTTGGGATTACATATAAATAATGTAAACCCTAAAATCCCCAAATCTAAAATATATTATTATAAATATATTTTGATAGATTACCAGTAATAAAAATATTAATTATATGAAAGAGGAATAAAAAGAACCAAAAATTTGAATTTAAATATGTATTTTTACATAACGTTATTTTTCTATACTGCAAGGTGGCATCCTGAAATTCTTCACTTTAAGAATCGCAATGGCGATAAACGAGGTTATCCTCCATTACGTCTTTTGTCGACAGTGAAAGAAATCAAGCAAACTTAGCTCCGTAAAACAAATACATAACGACAGTGTTTAACGGATGTAACCTTGCAGTGCAAGGAAATAACAACCAGTAAGGAGTCTTTTTTCTTAGTTTTTGTTATTTAATTTGAAATAAAATTCTTGTGTTACAGGACCACTCTGACTGAGTTTTTATAAAGTTTAATAATTATTAATACAGGCTGTTAAATTTTTTTTTTAAATGTGATTATGGCAAACTTTAAAAATCATTTTTTTTAATAAAAACTTTCAAATCTAAATTTTGTCCTATTAGGCCAGCTGCACATATCCCACTTTTATCGAAAACGATTGTCGGATCCGATTATCTAAAGGTCGGCTGATAATAGGTTTTATGAGCACGATGCATATATCCCATTTAAAAATCGGATCGGATGTCACTCCAAACATATTATAAATCAGTCAATCTTCAGATTAATCGTTTTCGAGCGTCCGATCAAAGTAGGATGTTTACGGACGGCCTTAAGGAAGGAAATACCTGTAAAATGTGGAATTTTTTTCCTAATAGTTAGTTTAGTCGTTTAAGAACATGAGAGTATTTTTTATATTACAGAGTCGGTTGAGTCACTATAATTATTAAATTTTAATATACCTATTCAAACTTTTTTTTCTCAAAACAATTTTTTAAATTGGCGAGCACGATAACTTAATCCTAAAACTCTGCACCAATATTTTTAACACCAGTTCTTTTTGTATGAACCTACAAAATTCGAGGAAGTTTTTAAAAAATATATTTTTTAAGAAGCAAAAACGATGAAGAAATTAGGCACAAACTAATTTTATTTGTTCAAGCTTTGTATTCAGCGAACTGATTTTTTATAGCTTATTTTAGGTTTACCGAAAATTATGACATTACCTAACACATTTTTTTAATCGATGGAACCGATGATAAACTGCTCGCCGATTAAGAAGTCTCTCGTTGACCGTCCTAGAAGAATTTAGCGTACAGCCGCCATTTTTAATAATTTAAATTTAAAAAAATCCAAATTATATTATTATTTAAGTAGTCATACCTATTTTTTAAATATACAATGACTCTTAATAAAAAAAAAATCAGAAAAAATTATTCAAAATATAAGCATTTACAGGTATCTTCCCCCTTAAGTATTAAAATTAGGGGTAAAAGTGTAAAATGTGGCCTATTCCTAAAAGTTTTTAGTTTTTGAGATAATTCCAACATTAAAAGAAATTAATAAAACTTAAGATTTTGATTTAGATGATGTCGCGTTTACTATTACGTTGCGTAATTTCAAATTAAAATTAATTCCAGTGGGCACAAAATACTAATTTAAAGCCCGAAAAAAGCGTTAAATATTTGATATAAGTAACTTTTTTAACAGTTTGTTTATTGTATTGCATTAAAAAAGTATTTTATCTTCATGATTACGATTAAGAAAACAGTAGTTTCTTAATCGGTCGAAGAAAAAACATATTTTTTCATTTGCCAAAAAAAGCCTTGGCCCTTATAAAACAGTTTTGCGACCTCCGTTAATTCTGCCTAACATTAATTTTTAATTAAAATGATGTTAGTTTTTAAATTAAAATATGTGCTAATAATTATTTTTTAATACAGGATATTAAATAAATAGAGTTCGTAAATTTAAGAGGTGACTCTTTACTTTTCTCCAAACACAAAGTTCATAAGAAATAATGTCCAAAGATCAATCGTTTCAAAAAAACAAAATGAGTTGTAAATCATTAAATTTTTGCAAACATTTGGCAGCGTTGCAACACAACAGGGATAAGAGCACACGGGGATAGCATCTGATTCATCGAATGGTTTAATTTTTATTTAGTTACGCTTTCAGGACATTAAAGTTACTAGAAAGAAAAATGACAGGACTTACTGATACGTGGCGATACACACCACCAATATTCACGATTATCAGTCACTTATTAAAAATAATGCAATGCACCACAAAAAATACAACATTAATAAATTATCTAAAGTTGCAGTTAAATGTATTAGTAATCGCAATACTCTTAAGTCTTCTACAAATGTTCTTCTAGCTTGTAACCTTTAATCAGGAAAACGTTTTTCGAAAATGCGTCTAGCTTTTAGAATTGCAATAAGCATCTCCGTAAATAAAAACATATCGTGATACTTCCGTACCAAAAATTTATCGTTCGTAAAATTCACGCACTGATATAGTAATAAATACTTAATAATAAAATATGATTTCAATTCGGATAAACATTACTTACATTAATGGATGCAAGAAACTTTCAAACAATTTTTTTCCGACGTAGGTATTTATTTTTCCCCTACCAACACGAATTTATTTAATTAGATAAAATTAATTAATCAATATGATGTATTTATTCATTTTACACTATAAAGAATATGATTTTAAATAATTAGAGTAAAAATTTATTGATTTTATAACCAAAAAGAAATTATTTCAGCTTTTTTCTCCAAAATGACTAATTTTAGGAAAGATGTTATAAAGAACTTTTTGCGGAATAATGCAAGGACTCATCTCCTAAAGTTTTTATTAAACATTATATCTGTGTAGCATCTTGTTCTAAATGCAATTTGGAACTTTGTTTCTAAATGGAAAAACGGTTTTTGTTTTATAACCATTTTCCTAACAAACCTCTCGAAGCATTATTTAGTGAAAACCGATTTATTACTCACTCAGCAAATGCTAAATATTAAAAACAGCTTTTAACTCTTAATTTAAAACGAACATTTTCTACACTAAACTAAATTTAAATTCCTTTCAACATTGCATACCTTCCCTAATGTATTGCTTTGTATACGTTTCTACTTGCATTCATTTATCGCGAATTCCATATTCGTAATGAATAAAATTTTTTTATTATTTTTTCCTAACATATTGCGGTGTAAATAATAGTAGAAAAGCCCAAGAGGGAATTTCGGGATATACTACTGCGTGACAGATTAACATACAGGAGGATACCTTGTACTCCGTTAAGCACCCAGTGCCTATAACTTTATTTCTAACTTAAAAATGATTCAAAAACCAAATTGTACAGTGAATTATAAAGTTTTTCTTATAAAAGATTACACAAAACAATTTTATTGACAGAATATATTGACATAACTTACCTTTTTTTAAATGGGACACCCTGTATATTCATACCACCATTAGAAAAGGTATTTTAAAGAGCTTTACAAAAATACCACATTTAATATACCTATCTATCTTTAATAGTTTCGGAAATATGACCATTTAAATCTGAAAAATATTACATGTAATTTCCATTATATATCTACAGTCTAAGCTTAGTCCTGTAAGTAGGTATGAGTGGATATATATAATATTTTCAGATTTGAGTATTAGGTAGGCATATCTGATCAGCACTAAGACAGTCCTATCAGACAAATGTTTGTGTAAAGCTCTTTGCAAGACGCTTTTAGTTGGTGGTAGAATAGCACTGGAGTGTCCATTTTCTAAAGAGATGAGTTATGTCAATATATTCTGTTAATAGAATATCGTTTTGTGTAATCTTTATAACAGAAAAAAACTTAATATTGCTGTACATTGGTTTTGATAATTTTTTAGGTTAGGAATAAAAAAAAGTTTTAGGTATATAAATGTGGACAAGTTAGATTGGACGCACTGTACCTCTACCAAATATGAGCCCGTATATAGGACGAGCGTCAAGGAAAGCAAAAAATATATATATTTATCGGAAATTTTTCGTACGCGTCATATTGAAATAGGGGTGAGTTAAATTTTGAGTTATGTACATGCTAAAAAGTGTATATTCCATGATAATTTGAGAGTGACGTAAAGTAAAGCGTAGCCCTCCGCAAAGCTCTAAAAACGTAAAGTTTGACACTTCCTCCAGCATGGCTATTTTTTTCTAATTTTAAGGCGTATAATTCGGGAATAACGGAAACCATAAAGTCTGACGATTTTTACAAGCCTAAATAACAACAGTTTTTTTTCACCTATTTATATAAACCTATAGCCGCCTTCCCTACCGATAAAAGGTATGACATTATTTTAACATTTTTAATTATATCTGCTATGAGGCTCTATGAGAGGCTTAAGCAAGTAGCATCGTGTGCTCCCAACTATTATGTTATATTGCATTTCAGATGAGATCGCTTTGTAGGTGTGTGTAAATGTTAAAATAAAGTAGATATAAAACATGTTTACAACAAGCAGGGTTTGCTTTTGTGGATGTTCCATATCGTAAGTTTTATTAATAAATTTTGTATTGTCAAATTCTATTAAAATTTTTCTATTATAATTAAAAATCAAATAAATTTTATCACATTGCCTAAATAATTTACATGCTTGTTGTGCAAAAACCAGCTTCTTTTCCAAAAGGGGCCAAGCTTTACCTAATTAAAATCAATTCGTTTAAATTTTTATATTTTTCTACAGATTTTGTGGTGTTACTTTTTATTTTTTGGACCAACCGCAAAATGCAAGTAAGAAAAGCATAATAAAAAAACTTCTTGGTATTTTGGAACTGACTCCTTTACAGGTACAATTAAAATTAAAGTTTCAATACCAATTTTTAGTATTGTATTCTATTCCAAACAAAAGCGGTGAGTCCGGCGTATTAAAAAAGCGTTTATATACAGGGTGTCCACCGGGAACTGCTGCGTTCGATTTCTCAAAAGTAAGCTTTGAAATATTTTGACAGCTCTACCACTTCCGGTTATACCGGAAGTTAATGTTAACATTCTTATTTTAAATGGAACACCCTATATATTATATATATTTTTTAGATTCTGCGTAAAATTCTAAACATAATTTATGTGTAATGTTCTATACCTGTGTCCAACAGTTTTGACTTATTTTAAATTTTATGTCAAAAATGACGTTTGCAAGCCATTATAACCATCAATTTCTTCCAAACAAAAACATTTAATATGAGTTGGAGTAGAAACCTTCTTTAGTATACTGTATCGATATTTTCACAATTAATAAATACAGAGTGGTCAAAAATAATGGTTAAGAAATCATTACGACAAAAACCCTTAAAGTCTATTTTTGTAAAAACCCTATCTTTTATTACCTCATCCTATGAAGCATCAAAAATAGCGATAAGTTTGTATAAAGATGTCTATTTCAAAAATTTATAGTTTTCGAAATATTAACAATTTAATATTTATCTATTCTAACAATGCTTTTAAATACGGGTAGGTTCGAAGCAGCTGGCTGTCACAGCCAACTGACTTCGTACCTACCCGTACTAAATGCATTGTTAGAATAGATAAATATTAAATCGGTAATATTTCGAAAACTATAAATTTTTGAAATAGACATCTCTAATACAAACTTATCTTATTACTGATGCCTAATAGGATGAGGTAATAAAAGATAGGGTTTTTAAAAAATAGATTTTAAGGGTTTTTGTCGTAATGATTTTTAACCTTTATTTTTGACCACTCTTTATTTATTAATTGTGAAAATATCGATACAGTATACTAAAGAAGGTTTCTACCCCAACTCATATTAAATGTTTTTGTTTGGAAGAAATTGATGGTTATGTAATGGCTTGCAAACGTCATTTTTGACATAAAATTTAAAATAAGTCAAAAACTGTTGGACACAGGTATAGAACATTACACATAAATTATGTTTAGAATTTTACGCAGAATCTAAAAATAATTAATATATAGGGTGTTCCATTTAAAATAAGAATGTTAACATTAACTTCCGGTATAACCGGAAGTGGTAGAGCTGTCAAAATATTTTAGTTCTATGTCCTCCCCTGACTTTATATTGTTACCAAAATTTTCCAAAGCGTACTTTTCGAGAAATCGATCGCAACAGTTCCCGATGGGACATCCTGTAGTTTTTCTGGTAAGAAAGCACTAACATTTTCTTGTGCCATATTTTGGTTAATAGATTAACGAATATTTTTATATAAAAAAATTATTTTAGAACACCGGAAATTAGCTAAATTTGTTTAATAAAAAAACTAATTATTTATAGGTATTTATTCTTATTTTACGTAAATCATTTTTCTTTCTGTTTCTCTACTATTTCCAAGCACACAAACCAATTTTCATCGAAATCCAGTAATTATCCGCTAATAAAATGTAATTTAAAAGAATAGTAGTCTAAATTTTTAATTACTTACAAATTTTTAAATAATTAAAACTTCTACAATCCGTTTCAGGATATTACTTTCAACCTATAATGCTACTAAAATATGTTGATAGATACATTTAAATTAAATAATTGATGTTTAGTGACCCGCTTAAAAAATTTTGACTCTTTGAAATCCATTTGTGTTTTAATGGGTTTTTAAATGCAATATTTAGTTTTTGAAACAATTTATTACTGAAATTTATAGGTTAAAATAAAATATAATAGCTTTTTACAGCCTTTAGGTTAAAAGCAAATCAAAGTAAAACAGTCTGTTTTCCTGGATAAAACACAAGGGATAATCCTACCCCTGGGACACGTCATAAAATTGACGTAGGTACGATGGAGAATTGAGTTTATTGTAAAATATCTGGCGGAGAATCTTCAAAGAGGTTCTGTTTACAAAGGAATAGCCCTACGTAGCTTGTTTCAAAACACTGTTTTGATTACTATCAACATAAGAATATTTACATTTAAAACATTGGTCTAGCTTTAAAGAGAAAATCTTAGTATACAGTGTGCTATAAGCACAGTAACTATAAGAGATAAAAAATTTGATTGTTAAATAAGAAAAGTTGTGGACAATTCAATGATTAATCTAATGCCATTTTGATGACGGCTGCATCTTGTTTGATGTTTGAGTTATTTGAAAAAAAAACTGAAAATGGGCATTTTAAAAAAGTGCTTTAGTTTTTTAAATTTTAAAGTATTTTAAGAATCTGTAAAAACAATATCTGAGCAACTTTTTAAGAGCGATGCATTTCTGTATTCAGATTTTAATTTTGACGTTTCGATTTTGAAACAGTGTGTCCAAAATTGGTAGGAAATGTATTGGGCTATTGGAAACTATAAGAGATAAAAATTTGATTGTTAAGTAAGAAAAGTTGTGGACAATTCAATGATTAATCTAATGCCGTTTTGATGACGGCTGTATCTTGTTTGATTTTTGAGTTATTTAAAAAAAACTGAAAATGGGCATTTTAAAAAAGTGGTTTAGTTTTTTAATTTTTAGGTATTTTAGGAATCGGTAAAAACAATATCTGAGCAACTTTTTAAGAGCGATGCATTTCTGTATTCAGATTCTAATTTCGACGTTTCGATTTTGAAATACCATCATCAACTTTTATTTTCTCATGGCTGCTATTTTGGTTTTTTGCACATTTTTAAAGAACGTTTTTCCCTTTAAAATGATGACACTTTATAGGTATTTTTGAATTTTATGTTAAAAATCGTTAAAATTATTTTTTTGTCCGAGTTGGCCATCACTGCGGAAGCCATTAGCTCTAGAAACAATTGCCATTCAATTTTCAATATAAACCTATGTTGAGAAAAGTAAACAAAGATAAATATGTATTTACCTTGTGTGGTTTTCATTAAACAATAAGAATGCCTTTTAAAGTATTTAATGCTTTTTTGTTTTCTGGGAGATTTTAGACGTTTAAACAAAATATTATTTGGCTTTTCTCCAGAATAAAATAATAAAGTTTATTAAATATTTAAAAAAAAACTTTTATATACTAGAAAGAACTATTCTGTCCTTTCACAATAAAATAAAAGTTAACATTACTTTAAAAGAAATAAAATAAAATAATTATATATTTTTTAATTCTATTTCTTTAAAAGTAACGTTAACTTTTAATATATTGTGCAAGGACAAAATAGTTCTTTATAGTATATAAAACTTTAAAAAATATTTAATAAACTTTATTATTTTATTCTGGAGAAAAGCCAAATAATATTTCATTTAAACAATGCTTTTGGACTTAACTCTAAAGTTTCCAAAAACAGTCAGCATGTGGTAAGTTTAAATGAATAATAGATTTTGTACGTAAAAAAAAAAACAAATGGGTCAATGTAAAGGTAACGTAAGTACAAATTACTAAAGCAAATCCTAACTTTAGCAAAAGAATTTTGGTAAAAAAACGATAATGATTAAAACAATAAATTTGTGTATTGCAATTGTTACTAACCGTTATAATTATTTTAATAAAAAAATTAACCTATGCTTTAATTTTTAAAGTATATTAACCAAAGGTACTGTATTTACTGTGAATAATAATTATTAATTAAACAAATTACTTACTTTCGTTGTCCCTAACTTACGGCAAAGTTGCATATATTCTTACCTGAAAAATAAAAAATAAATGTCAAATGTCATTACTTTAAAAAAGTATATTACAAACTAAAATAGGTTTTATTATTTATTGGAAATTTACAAAAAAAACACTTAATAGCTATTTATGTATCAAGGGCGTTACTAGGACTATAATGCCCTGAAATTATAGTCCAGTAAAAGCCCGTGGTGCATACAATGCTTTATGTTTTACCCAAAAAGAGTTTTTAATGACTAATTACATTATCTTATTCGCAATATAAAAAATAAGTTGCACCTGTACCTGTATACGTAAGTAAATAATGACTGGTGTTAAGTTTGACTTTGATGTTTCTATCAGTTAGTCAGTTGGCATTTTTTATTTAACGATTTGCTCAAAATGGAAGAAATTCCACAAAATATAAGAGAAAAGGCCATAAAAGCGACCGAAAATCTTTTGCCAGTTAAATCAAGGCAACAGTATGATCGGGAGTATGGCATATTTGGTATTTGGAAAGATGCGAACGCAATTCTTCAAATAACCGAAACCGTTTCAATGGCATATTTTCAGGAACTGGTAAGTTATTGATTTTATTTTAATTACATTTTTGTATAAACTTGATCTTTATTGTGAAAGAAATAAAATTGGATAAGCAATAAAATTTCCATATTAGCGCATTAGGGCATTATAAGCGGGCATTATCATAATGCCCGCTTATAATGCCTAGGTGTGATAGCAGGTATTATTGCTACCATAACATATTCCGTTTCTAAGGTATTACAGATCAATAATAGATGGGTAAAACATAAAAACATAATAGTCCGGCTAGCAACGTCGGGCAACAAGAATTTTAGGTTGGCTGATTTTTAATATATTGTTTTCCCTCCTCTTTGGGGTAAATCGTTGGCTGTCTGGCTGGCGAGAGCGGTGGCATTGACGCCCAGTTATGACCTTGACATTTAGGGCTGTCACTGATATGTCAAAAAAGCAGACCTTGCCTATACAGCGTATCTACTTTAGTTTGCACCATATGAAAAAATCTTTTATTATTACATTTTACGAAGAAAATTTATTGTTTATAAAAAATGCTGCATAGTCAAAAACGTAAAATACAATAATCTGATATTAATTGCTTGCAGTGGTATACGAGGTATGTTAAAAAATATAAATTTTGCTCAAGAGGAAAGTACCCCTATTTTTTATATCAAAAAACTTTTAAAGGAAAAGATGTTTAAGATTAAAAGTAACATTTAAATATAGTTAATTTGTTTAAAAAAAACACCACAGACCAATAACAAAATCATTGCTTTAAGCAAACCATTAAAGTAGAACTATAAAAAATGCACAAAGGATCCCGCGGAAATCAAAGGAGAATTGGGTTTCAGTCAAATTTCTTAAAACCACTTGATTTAGATAGTTCTTGGTCAGTAGATAAAAAGTGTTCATAGTCATTAGGTTTTAAAAACTCATGGGCAAAAGTTATAAGCTATTAAAGGTCGTTAATTTAATATTTAAATACTTATAACTGCCTTGGCGTAACCTTTCTCTTTTAGTTTTTAAGGAAAATATTTAAAAATTTATAGTATAATAAAAGCATAAATTGACATTGCTTTGTGTTATTATAACCTTATGTCACTTCCGGTTTAATCGGAGTACCTTAAACTTTTTTATTTTACATACAAGTACAATTTTTTAAAAATAATGTATCATACAGGGTGTGGGGAAAGATTACGCTAAGGCAGTTATAGGTATTGTTCCGTAACACCTCGTATAAAAACACGTGTCTTCGTTTTTATACCTTTATTAACAATCGAACGTAACTATGGTTACAACGACGAAATCTTTACTTGTCAATGTCTCGAAGTTTACAGCACAAAAGTCGAATCTATACTAACTGATCGGAGGTTTCCCGTCGCCCTTTTATAGTATGGTGGAAGAGTAAAGAATGATCTAGAATCTTCGAGAAATATCGTGAAAATTCCATAGTACAAGATGGCATAAAAGTTCTTAATGGATAATTCGGGCGTTTTCGGAAACCTTCGAAAGTGATGAAAGAACTTGGAAAAATTAAGGTAAATAATTTAAATAAATTAACAAACTAATTTAAATGATCCTAACTCTCTAAAATTTTATAACCTAAACACATTTTTTGAAAGTCTGTAATAGTATTTAAATATTGAATTTAGGACTTTCAATAGCTTATAACTTTTGACCATAAGTTTTAGAACCTAATGACTATAGACATTTTTAATCTACTGACCAAGAACTATTTAAATCAAGTGGTTTCAAAAAGTTTGACTAAAACCCATTTTCCATTTGATTTCCGCGGGGTCCTTTAAAGAAAATGAAAAATCAACAAAAAACTCATCGTAAAAGCAAAGTTAAAAAAGAATTAAAATTTACGTTATCCGGCACTAATATGTTTATTTACGGGATTTTACCCGATCTTTGTGTTTTACAACTGAAACTGGAGAGCTGGGTAATTAAACTGAACTATTTGTTTATACTGATCGCCCATCTATTTGCCTAGCAGCAACCAACATTTGTTTGTAAAGCTAATTTAAAGTTCTGAAGATTTGTAATCTACAATCTATCAATAGGTTTTACCTTTTTGCCTAATCTATGGTTCATTTACATACAGGGTGTTCATTTAAAAACTTTCCACTCAAGTTATCTTCGAAACGAGACAGATTTGAGAAAATCGCCGAAACACGTCAAGATATTTATTGAGGGGGAACGTTTTTACAAAAAATTGGACGGCGCCCCTTTAACCCATAACCACCAGGGCCACCACCCCAAAATTCTTAAATGAGAAGGCGGGTCGAGTGATACATCATTTTAAAGCTCCTGACGAGTACTTTATAACCCTAGAATATGAAGTCAATATCTTCACCTATTACAAAATGGCGGTACTTTAAAAATTACCTAAATACCTGATTTGGATGGTCATATTTCCAGAAACTAATAAAGTTAGATGTACCTAATGTGGTGTTTTCTTAAAGCTCATTTAAAGATCTTTTTAATGGTAAAATAATATACAGGGTTCTTAAATAAAAAATATGTACTTTTTCTTCTACCCTGTATATTACTACTAATATCACCATTAAAAAGACCTTTAAAAGAGCTTTAAGAAAAGCACCACATTAGGTACATCTAACTTTGTGTAGTTTCGAAAATATGGCCATTCAAAGTATTCTAGTATTTGGGTGATTTTTAAAGACCATTTTTGTAATAGGTGAGTAAGATACTGACTTATTTAGAGTTTGTATCGTCAGAAGCTTTAAAGATGATACATCGCTGTACAGCTGGTGAAATTGTATACCCTGGTCGATTATAAAAGGCGTGTCCAATTTTTGTAACGTCGCCCTACAATAAATGTCGTGACTTTTCGACGATTCCTTCTGGCAACAGCTGTGTTCGCGATCTACAATTTTGAATAGCTTACCTGTATTATTTTCAATTATGTAACAACGTATATATATTATACAGACTACAGCCGCATTGCAGACCAGAAAACTAGGGTGGCTCAGGAAAAAGAATTGCATTATCAATAATTTAGCGCATGCGAAACAGCGGCTAATTTGTAATCATTTATTTTCACATAATTTACTGCTTACTACATACATTTTTTTATCTTTATGACATCTCACGAAGGCTTATGCCTAAATACCAGTGTACCGTGAGTGCCGAGTTACTGGATGTTTAACCCAATATTGTCGTGTTCCGTCAACGTTATCAAGCACTGAAACATGCAGTTGCATTTCACAGCACCTTTTAGACAACGCGGTAGTGCTACCACGGACGTTATTTTTAAATAACTACTACCTAGAAATGGCAGGAATACTACACAGTGGTTTGCCATTGCCAACTGTGAGGTGACGAGCTGTTAAAATCCGGTGTCCGACTCCGAGATTCGAACCCGGATCGCTGCGGTAAGAGTCTGACACGCTATCTCTACACCACTGCTCGCCACAAAACATACATACAAAAATTATAAAATAAACAGCAACAAAAAAAAATGGTTTAATAACTCTAAGACTAAGCCTAATTCATTTTAATTTTTGTTAAAAGCCCACAAAGCTTGTAAAAATCTAAATACTAGATATAGTAGTTTTGTCAAATGCTTTTTAGATGTTAAATTCATTTTATTCCTTATAGTTATAAAAATATATAATACGTAAAAATGATCACCTCTTTTCTCTTTTTACGTCTAAATGTAATTCAGAACATTACCACATATTTTGAACCACGGTATTCCAGTACCTGGACCAGTAATTAAATGAACTTCATGATAAAAAATACTTGTAAAACTTTTAGGGTTGTTCCTTTTGACGGAGTCTACCACGAATATTTATACCTCCATATGGTGCGTGAGCCAGCGACAGATTTTCGTGACCAATTTCCTTTTAGTGCCTAAATCGTATAATGCTTAAAGAGGGTTGTACGTGAATTGTTGTGAGCGTCAGCTGAGGCGACGATGCTGAAATTATACAGTTTGCTATAAAGAAAAGATTCATAATAAACTTGTGTTTTTTAAGTGGATAACCCTGTATGCTCAGTTATGGATTCTAGATATAAAAATGTCAATTTTATCAGCGATACTCATACCAAAAATATAGGGTTTTTAAGGTAATTAGGATTTTTAAAAAATTCTTGACAAAAATAAAATTTTAATATATCTTACCGTACTTACGCTTGACTTTGTATATTATGTAAGATTACTAGAATATTAATTCTGCCATCACCTACATTAAAATTTTTAAACAAAAATTATACACGGTTTTCAGAAATTATTATAATAATAAATATTAGTTTCTAGATACCCTGTATAATTTCTAGTAAAAAAATTTAAATGTAGGTGATTATTACTAAATTTTTAAGTAATCTAAAATACTTTAAAAAAGTCAAGCGTAGATAGGTGCGGATTATATGTATTAAAATTTTGTGTTTGTCATGATTTTTTCAAAATCCCAAAACCTTTCAGTTTTTGCTAATAAAACCTATATTATTTTTACTCCTACAATTTAAAAATACAGGGTGTTTCACTTAAAAAAACACAATTTTACTTATGAATATTTTTTCTGGAGCATCCTGTACAGTTTCCATTGTGGAGACGTATGTTGTGATGCTCACAGCGTTTCATATGTACAATCCTCTTAAAGCATTTTATGAGGATTAGGGAGTGAGAGGAAATAACGGGTAAAATTTTGCATTTGGCTCACGGTCTAATCCAGCCTGTCAATTTTGACCAGTTTCGGGTGCCAGACTGCGCGAGCACGTCAGTTTTTTATTTGACAAGTTTACCGTAATGTTTAATGGGCAATTTTTAAACATTGTGCCAAAAAAGACTCAAACACATGTTTCGGGTATTGGACTGGGCGGGTTTCGTGACTGACCCTTACCATTTTTGGCACAAATATTTAAAAATTGCATTTAAAATATTGTGGTAATTTAGTCCGACAAAGAAAGTGACGCGTTCGCCCAGATCCGGCATCCGAAACATGTCAAAAGTTGACAGGTTGGGTAAATAAGCGCCGCTTTCATATATGGCGGTATTGAATATTTGTGGTGAATAGTCGTCAAAAAAGCATTTTTAGAAAAGTGTTGTAAAAGGGTTGCTTATTATGAAGTCCATTTCATTACTGGCCCAGGCACTACTCCGTGTAGTAGGCTCTATTATAGTTATGTGAAAAGTAAGGATGTTTAAATTTGGATGCCAATGTGGTACAGTAATTTCCAAAAAATATTATGCATTTTTTGAAAAGATAAGCCATCTTTGTAAAACTAAAGATTTAACAAACAAAATTGTCTATATGTACAGAGCGATATTGAAAATGTTGTATTTTTTAATAGCCCTTTCATGTGACAAACAACTTGTCTTTTATTAATAAAATTAAACGTAAATTTTACTTTGACACGTGCATCTCTAATATCAATACCAACATTGCTTGTAAGAAGTCTAAATCAATAATGCTTTTTGTTTTGGGAATTATATTTTTTCTAAGTACTTGTACCGTATTTGAAATTCGAATTTCAAATTGATCTGAATTTAAACTATGTATGTACAAATTGAAATAGTCAAGTAGGTTTCTTAACGATACTTAAAACATTTATCTTTTAAATCTACTGTTTATACAGAGTGGCGCCTTTTCGTTAACCTTGCAGAGTATAGTGGAAACTAAAAGAGATAGAACAAATCTGATTTAACAATCTCTAAAACAAATCAAAATATTTATGATTTACTTTTACCATTAAATTTAATTAAAAAAAAAACAGGATTGTGCAATTATATTTGCTCTATCTCTTTTAGTTTTTCGCTATACCCTAAAAGTCAACAAAAAGCGCCACCCTGTACATTTAGAAACCTTAAAATTTATGGATCTATCTATGCCGATGTATCATATACCTGTAAAACTATTTAAAATTTAAAAATAACGGTAATTTTCGGTTAAACCGTAACTAATAGAAAACAAGTAAAAGTGCAATAATCATGTAAAATAACCATATATTAAAATTTATTTTTATCCTAAAATATAAACAGTTATGGAAAAAACTATTTGTGAGAAACACAGTAAAAAGCTTGACCAGTTACAAGCAAACACCCTTCCTTTTAGTCATAATATACCATGCTATGGTTATCACATTCATTTTGCATAACACATATTCATATAATACGCTGCAAGCTATTTGTCTTTATTCACACACACATAGAAGGCTAGCGCTTTATTTGTTTCCATTTGTTCTAAATTTTCTTTTACTTATTTTACTTGCTTATAATATGGGTAAACTCAAAATGTGCATGAAATTGCGACACTTTTAGGCAAATAGCTTGCTCAAATAGAAAAGCCGAGAACTAATCTAGGGCGATATAAATTAAAGATAATAATCTATCTGGTATTGTAGTTGGTGAGCAGTTGTAATAAGGACCTTTATTTTGTTCTTGGATTGTTTAATGTGTGGCTCAAGCTTTACCAAACCGCGAACGGGTCAGGGCTTTAGCGCGGCATGGACGTATTGAATCCTTTCCTAACAGTCACATGCGCGTCTCGCCGCCGCCGCGTCCCACCTGACGTGTAACACACATGTTTTCATATGACATTGACGCGCTCATATCCCGTCTAACGTCGAGGACGTGTTTTTATATGACATTAACGCCCTCATGTCCCGCTAACGTCATGTCACAGCTCGCTGTTTGCCGAAAGCTTAATAAGCTTTTTTAAGTTTAACTTAAGGGGTGGCTTAGTTCCGTTAAGTTCCTGAAAAAATTTCAGATCTTTGTTTAATTTATGTAAAGCCTTTAACAAGATCTGTAGATAAGTTTTTGTTTTTGTAAGGTTGTTTACCTTCGGTATATTTTGAGCCCTTCAGTTTCCTTTGTAGTCATCTTTTTTTAAATGGGTTTACTGTATTTTTATATTGTTTCAAGCCATTCTTATTTTCTGCCAGAGCGGTGTAAGTCATAGTTTGGCAGTGAGTCAATGGTTCTTACATATTTGGTTAAATTAGTTTTCAATTTAACACTATTTAACAAATTTCTTTCAACTTAAGTAAAAATATTTTTGTTTTCCTTACATCACCCTATACTTTGGCCACTATAAATTGATAATAAATAAACAATAAGAAACCAGTTACTGTATTTTTCAACCAATTAAATATTTTTTTATTGTGATAGAAAGGGGTTATTGACTTTTCAGTTTTTGTTCAGGTTTTTTACTTTACAGTGACCAGAGTATAGTTTTAAGCCCCTTATACAAGTAATTTGTATAAAATTACTTCTATTTAACCTCTTAATCTTTAAATATTTAGGACTTGTGTTAATAAACTGCCTTTTATTTTCCTTAAAATATTTACGTACGTTCATATAAGGATTTAAGCCTTGGTGGACTCTACCAAGGTATGAAGAAAATAAAAACTTTATCCCAAACATCTTTTATAGAAATTTACACTAACTCTTATCTTGACAATAAATGGATGTGTATAAGTGTAAGTATCCAAAAACTTTTCATTTTAAGCGTTGTTCCTATTATGCTATACTTACCACTCTATTCCATTATCTCATATTAAATAACATAACCTAACAATGTGCAAAATGTTTGACATTTTGCTCGTTTATCTTTTAATTATTATATATTTCTAGATGCAGGAGTTGCATTTAGAAATTGATATGCCTTTTACAGGGTGTAAAACATAAAATAAAATAAAAATACAACCACACAACACTTACAGTAACAACAATAAATTAACAAAAACTATTAACAAAAAAATTACGTGACTGAAAATAACGTAAAATTAAAAAAATGGTTAGGCAAGGCCTAAATTGAGACAATTGCGTCGCGTGCGGTGTGTCACAGCACAGCGCGATCCTTTGTAACCTAATAAAATCAAATTATAAAGCGCAAATTGACTAGCGAAAAAGACAGGCGCGAGTCGCGTCTACGAGACGCACGTCTTAATTTAAGGCAAGGCGCAAATTGTGATACGTAGACGCGTGTAACGCGACGCGCCACAGCACGTACTTTTATAACTTATAAAAATAAATTTTACAGCGCAAATTGACTGGCGACGCGTCTACTCGAAAAGACGTTAATTTTTGTGACAGTGACATAGTTACTCGCGTTAGACGCGCCTCAATTTGCGGCTTGCTACGGTGATTCACGAGGCGCATCTGGCACGTTTGGGTCGTGTCTCTCTAGTCACGTCACATTGCACGCGCTGTACGTGTTTCAATATGCGCCTTGTTTTAAGAACGAGAAGCTACAGGAAACCTAACTCCTTTATTGTGTGACTTTTTATAAAACAACTTCGAACGCTCTAACTGTTAGCCTTTTATTACTATTTATGTTGTTGGACGATAATGCCATAACTGATCCCTAAAGCAACGGCGCAAACTAAGACACATATAACGCACTGCGACGCGATGCAGCGCAGCACATACTTTTGAACCTTTTTGAACCAGTTTTTCGCGTCGCACGCGTTAGACGCGTCTTAACCTGCGTCTTGCCTAATTTTTGTCTAAACTTTATTTCGTTGTTTTTAAAAGTGCCTTTTTCTAGCTAAGACACTAACTAAAAATTTTAAAATTTCTTTAAATATGTTGGTCGGGATGGGATCTGGATACCCATTATTACTGGCTGATTGATCAAAATTTAACTCTGATTTCTATTAATAAAGTTTTCTTGTCGATTAAAGGTGGAACTTAAGTTCTCGAAAATCTCAACATTTTAATATATAATAATTTAATAATTAATTTTTACCGCTAGTAAGGATCTACACTCTAATACACAAAATTAACCTTATGGTCGTGCCAAACTCTTGTTCTTTTACCAAAGTACTTCAAGTAAACAACATGCAAAATTCCTGGTTTACTTACTTCTCTGTGCTACAAGCTATTTATCTTTATACACATAAATTGCAAGAGGATATCTCACTATTTGTTTCTATTTGTTCCACGTTTTGTCGGTTTTGTTTTGCCCCATTTTGTGGGTTGTAAAGTTGAAATGTGCATGAAATTCAAGGAATTAGGACACTTTGCGGGGTAAATAGCTTCGGGAAATAGAAATGTTAGAACGCTTAATAAGAATATGTGGCGACATCTGTCGGGGCGAATAATGTATATAGCGCAAGGTTCGTTTGTTAGAGCTGATTTTAATTTGCTGTCTTTAGTTTATATTTTCTTAATAAACGTAAGTGTACAACTGTTAAGAAAAAGCTGTTTTATCATGAACGTCAAATATTTAATTTTTGTGCATTAAATAAAGTGTTAAAAAGTATTTTTTTAACAGGTTGACGCCTTTTTAACACTTTAAATTTGTGTTTAATTTTATTGCCTATTATAATTTATTGAATATTAATGTATGCTATGTAAAGTTAAATCGACATAACCTAAAGATCAAGTTACCATAGATTCAGCTACTACTTTTGTTAGTTCATGTGAGAATAAATTTTAAAGTTGGCGAATTGCGGATAAATTTAATAAAAAATATTAATAACCAATATTAACAATGAACTTGAATGAGAATAGAAATTGAAATTATAAAATTTGTACAGTCGTAGAAAAGATTTTAGTATCCAGCACATGCAAAAAATGTTTTTTTAATCATGCAATTGCCGTTATCGTCTTACTGCACGTGCTGTCAAACTCCCGCTTGCAAAAATCACTTTATGCACTTGTTTACCTAAATTACTATTAATCTATCAAATTGTTTTTGCAATTTTTCTTTCCTTTGTTTCTTTTCTACAATTTTAGTTTAGGATTTCTTATTGTAATTTGACATTAAATTTTATTTAGTTTAGATTGTTAAAACCTACTTAAATATTTCTTAAATTTCAGTATAAAACGAATTCATAAATGTAGTTTTTTCATAATATTTACATTTAAACCATCTTTTTGCTGGCATAGATTTAAAACATAAATTGTGAATAAGGGAGAACCATTAACGCAACGCAGAAATTAGTTTAAAAAGAATCCCTTTAGAATTAATGAAATATGCTACTTTAAAAATAAACAAAAGATATAAGGTGAGTTAAAAGATAATTGAAAAGGAAGGTCGTATAGAGGTCAGTATCATGCTAAACCTTTTTTATACTGCATACCGCAGGTCTTTCAGAAGTGGCTTTAACAATTCCAGACAATGTGAGGATAAAGAAGCAAATAAAATAGGTAGTTTTGCGCCTCTCTAATTGGAACGTATAGCAATGAATAAGCGTCGAATTACGTGTTTTTAGTTAAAAGTCATTAAAACAGTAAAAAAGTTATACCCAGCACGGCAAGGGACAGGACGACTTGAACTTTTTCTTTTAAGCAAATGACCTATTTTTATGGCAAACAGCTCTTTTATTGGATAATAACTATTGTTTTTTTTTGCCGACAAACTTAAAAGGAGGATGTAGGATCTATAAGTATAAGGGTGAAAATTCTTAGATTTTTATTATGATAGTTTTGGCTTTTCAGATCTTTGGAAAAGTTTGTATGTAACAAGAAACTTAAAGGAGGTAAGTTAATATAAGTACAAACTAAAAGTCTTTCTGTTAATCTTGGATAAACAATTTAGCCCAGAGACAATTTTTTGATATTAAAAAAAGCAAGAATATGGTAATCTGTTATTATAATCATATTTTTTTTGTTATTAGCTTTAAAAAATAAAATGTTGTGTATATTTTGGGATTAAAAATATTGACCAAGACACACAACAACTACTAATAATGTTAGTTTTTTCAACAGTTTTTAAACATGTATATTTATATTTTTTAATTATTTACTAAACAAAATTTACAAATTTAAGAATTGGCTCAAACAACGTGGTATTTTACATCTCCTTTATACGTGTATTTTTTGTTTCTTGGGAATTAGCCAAAGCCAAATTAGAAAGTAAAATATTTTATTTATGGTAAGATATCTACAGGGTGTTTTCCTTTTTCAGTAAGAAAATCTCTAAGGGCGTATTCTAAGCCATTTTCCAAAAAGTTTACATAAACATAGACCCTTAAATTTTTCGTTTTTAAGAGAACAGGATGGTACAACTTTTTTAAAAACCTAAAAATTTCTAAAACACTTTTAGCAAAATTTGATACACTAGATATAAATGTTATTAAATTATAGTATTTATTGTTATTGTAAACACATATTTGCTAATAAGAAATTATAACACCCAATTTTTTTAGAGAAAAATGCCCTTGTATGGTCCAGGATTAAGCAGTTTAACCGGATTTTTTTCTCTAAAAATCTATGCGAGCTACGTAAAATATATAAAGGAAACAAAGAAGTTGTATTTTTCAAATGTTTTATACGAAAACAAATTAAAAGTTGCATAAAAGTCAGTGGCGTACATTTCTTTGTCAATAATATTAGCTAATATGCGTCCACACGCCGCCACCGGTCTCACTAATTGAAATTAGTCTTAGGGCTAAATTAACTTCCTATTTCAACATAATACCACAGCTAAATTTTATACAAAATCAGATAAGGCATATTTAAGATAATAATAAAATCCTAATCTTTTTTCAAAGTTTAACACCCTGTATCTTAGAAATACGCCTTTAATTTTCTCACCGGAACTAGGAAAAATATTAACACTGTGTCTTTAGGTGCGATACTACGATTGACATATTATTTAACCTAATTTTACCCTATTTTGCGAGTTACAACCTTGTTAAAGCCATGCCTTAAATAATTCTGCCGGTAAGTTACATCACAGGTAACTGAAAAATTAATTGGATTAAATACCTGGTAAATTATCCATTTTCGCAGAACTTACAAACATCCGCATCGGATGAATATAATCACATACTTTGAACTTATTAATGAGAGATCAGTGGTTTTAATAACTCAATAATGTTTGTTTTAGTAAAATTTAAACCCATTTAAACCATACGAACGTCAAATGTAAAGCAAAAGCTAAGTAATCTTACCTATTAGTTTAAACAAATTAACTTTGTTAACCAACTGCGAACTATCCACACTTTGGTAAAAACCATACAATAAATGTAATATAAGCGGTAATATAACCCATTAAAAATACACAATTAAAAATAAAAAATTATTTTACGTCACACACCTAAAATTCCTTTTTATTACATACATATTTTTAGTGTATTTTTATAGTATCATTTATATTTATAGTATAAGGAACCAAAATTAACGGGCCTATATAAGGTAGTAGCCTTGAATGTCACTCACCCGAGACACACGGCGTCAGTCATTAAACAACAAAAAAAATTGTGGTCAAAAATCTCATTAATATATTTGCTCTAAATAACGAAAAAGTAAAAAGATAAAACAACATCTAGTACTGCGATGATACGACATTTCTCCATCTGTCACATTGCCCACTTTAAACCTGATTAACAAAAAGGTACTTTTAAACATATATATTTATATTTTTAATTATTTACTAAGCAAAATTTGCTAATTTAAGTAGCTCAAACAACGTGGTATTTTACATTCCTTTTATACGTGTATTTTTTATTTCGTGGAAATCAGTCAAAAGCCAAATCAGAAAGTAAAATATTTTATTTATGGTGTTTCCTTATTCAGTAAGAAAATTTAAGGGCGTATTCTAAGCGATTTTTCAAAAAGTTTACATAAACATGGGTCCTCAAATTTTTCGTTCTCAAAGATTCAGGATGGTAGAACTTTTCAAAAACTTAAAAATTTCTAAAACACTTATTTAGTAAAATTTGTTAGACTAGATCTAAACGTTAATTAATTTGGTATTTGTTGTTGTTGTTACATACTTGCTAATAAGAAGTTATAACAATTGATTTTTTAAAAGACCAAAATGTTTCTTGTAATGGTCCAGGATTATGCAGTTTAGCGGATTTTATTGTTTTTCTGGAAATCTAAGCAAGCTAGGTAAAAATATGCAAAGAAACAAAAAAGTTGTATTTTTAAATGTTTCATACGAAAAAAATATAAAAGTTGCAAAAAGTCAGTGGCGTACATTATTTTGTCGATAATATTAGCTAATATGCGTCCCACGCCGCCACTGGTCTCACTAATTAAAATTAGTTTAGGGCTAAATTAACTTCCTATTTCAACAAATACCACAGCTCAGATTTTATTAAAATCAGATAAGGCATATTTAAGATAATAATAAAAATCCTAATTTTCTTTTAAAGTTTAACACCCTGTATCTTAGAAATACGCCTTTAATTTCTTCTCACTCGGAACTAGGGAAAATATTAACACTGTGTCTTTAGGTGCGATATACGATTAATATATTATTTACCTAATTTTACCCTATTTGCGAGTTACAACCTTGTTAAAGCCATGCCTTAAATAATTCTGCCGGTAAGTACATCACAGGTAACTGAAAAGTAATTGGATTAAATACCTGGTAAATTATCCATTTTCGCAGAACTTACAAACATCCGCATCGGATGAATATAATCACCATACTTTGAACTTATTAATGAGAGATCAGTGGTTTTAATAACTCAATAATGTTTGTTTTAGTAAAATTTAAACCCATTTAAACCATACGAACGTCAAATGTGAAGCAAAAGCTGAGTAATCTTACTTATTAGTTTAAACAAATTAACTGTTGTTAACCAACTGCGAACTATCCACACTTTGGTAAAAACCATACAATAATGTAAATATAAGCGTGAATATAACCCTTAAAAATACACAATTAAAAATAAATTATATTTACGTCACACACCTAAAAATCCTTTATTATACATATTTTTTAGTGTATTTTTATAGTATCATTTATATTTATAGTATAAGAACCAAAATTAACGGGCCATATATAAGGTAGTAGCCTTAAGTGCTATCACCCGAGACACACGGCGTCAGTCATTAAACAACAAAAAAAATTGTGGTCAAAATCATTAATATATTTGCCGAAATAACGAAAAGTAAAGATAAAAACAATTTTAGTACTGTATGATACACATTTCTCCATCTCACATTGCCCACTTTTTAAACCTGAGCTAACAAAAGGTCAGATTAAGCCAAACATCAACAACAGAAACCCCGTACAAGCATGAGCGAACATTGCTCAAATGCATTATAAAACTCGATACCTGTATCACCTACGGCCATTAGCTCGAAAGAGTGGCGCTTTGAGCAAGTTGCAGAATCTAATGGATATTATAAAATATAGGAAAATCAATACTTTTCTACAGCGGAGTAATGCTAAACATTAATTTAAAATATTGACCCAAAATAAGGCAGCCACCACACGAACGTTGGAAAAATCCAATACAAGTGTATCTTTGAACTCGCGGATGATACAGAGGTGGCGCTGTAGTTGGATTTAAAATAAGTTTAAAACAAGACAGCTTCAGAGAGTATACGTGTATTCTCAGGGTTTAAATTGTTGATCTTGGTTAAACATATAGAAGACTTTAAAAATAATGGTTTTCATTATTTATTATTATAATAATAATGGTTTTTGATAACCTACCATTGTACATTTTAAACTTTAATAATGGTTTTAGATTAAGCGAACTAAAAAGCTAGTCGATTTTATTATGACTAATTAATTCAAAAGCAACTTATAATATTTATAGTAAGGAGCCACGATGCAAAAATGGGGATTTACCTGAGCGGTCATGGGACTTATTGTGTTGCAAAGCTTAGATGATAAGAAAAAATATATATATAATGTATACCTCCTCATCAAAAGGGAATAGCATCTTATATTTTTAAATATGTCAAGACAACACTGCTTTCGGTTATTTCTGGCTTGTGAAAATCGCTTTCCAAATTATAAGGTTTTTGCTATCCTTAAACCATTTTCTTTTAAAATAAAAAAAGAGCCACACCTCAAGAATGTTAAAATCTGACGTTGTTTTTTAGCTGCTTTGTAGCCCTCCGCTTTCTTTACGTTACCCCTAAATTGTCAAATTATTAAAAATATAACGCTTTATACCATGTAATTAACTTATACTCTCCTAATCTCGATCGCAAGCCGGCAAATTTCTGATTATGATAAGGTTGAGAAAAAGATACGAGGTGGCGGCAAACCAATTGGAAGTTCGATACTTAAAAAACAATTTTCCTTAATAATTTCTATCAACAGAAACGTATACGAGAAATTTCAAATTTTAGTCTTCAATGATACTTTTTAAAAATTGTTACATTATTTTTAGCATCGTTTCCAAATTGTTTGTCACACTGTATATATGAGGTATAAGAGGAGAGCAGAGTTATAATAGAGGAGTATAAGTTGCTAAGATTAGTTATATATACATATATATATGAAGAAATAAATAGTTGGAGTGGAGGTGCAAAGAAAGAGTGGAAATGAGAGGCGTCATGGCAAGCAGAGCAGTGGGAGTGAAAGGAAAAGGTTGGGTTGGGAAAGGTTGTTATATATATTGTTATTATTGTTGTATATATTATATATATAATATAGTATTTTCTTGCTATCTTTGCCGGACTCCCTTATGTACGTTATGTCGGGCTGATATTTGGCGGAGGTGCTTAACCGAGTATAAGATGTCCCCCTGTATATTATTCTGCCACGCTGTAGTAAATACCAAAATCTCCTCACCCCCTTGCTCCCCTACTTCAAGGTTTATTTACAAAAGTATTTAATTTTTATAATTAAAGAATAAAAGTTTGAAAAAAAAAAACACAATTTCTTAAACATAAAGAAGCACGCAACATAAAAAATCAAGGCACGCAACATAAAAATGAAGATGTACTGTAAAAATATGTATAAGGGTGACTTCTGAACTGATTTGCCA